>JAUZSW010728786.1:0-12233 GCA_034780735.1 Hyalogyrina grasslei
TCTCTTTATCATCAGGACTCTTTTTGGCTTTGAGCATAATGAGTCTCATCGCATACTCCTGAGATGATGCTTCAAGTTCCCGGTCAAGCTCGAACAGTACAGGAGTCTGATTGATGATCTCGTCTATTCTTTTACTGAGGTTTGCCCAATGCTCCTGCTCTATGCCAAAGTCACTTCCAAGGTTGAGTAAAGTTATCTTTTTAACTTTTTTAAGTCTCCGTGGGGTCACCGTCAATAAATCAGGAACGACTATTTTCAATCATCAAAATATTATCGACCAAGTTCAAGATCGCCAAAACTTTCTTTTTTATCAATTACAAAGCGAATTGCTGTTTTAACTTTGTGAAAACCAGAATTCCCAGCAGCTCCGGGATTAATATGTAAACAGTCGAATTTTTTATCGAAAATTATTTTTAAAATATGTGAATGTCCACTTATAAAAATCTTTGGTTTCTCATCAATCAAAAGCTTTTTTATTCCTGGGGCATATCGGTTTGGATAGCCTCCAATATGGGTTAATACAACCTTAGTGTTTTCAATATTAAAAATAGCTGTTTTAGGATACTCCTGTCTAAGCTCATGATTATCAATATTGCCAAAAACTGCTTGTACCGGCTTAATATTTTGTAACTGGTCTATAATTAATATATTACCTATATCGCCGGCATGCCAAATCTCATCAACATTGTTTAAAAAGCTAAGCATTTTTTTATCTATATGTCCGTGGGTGTCTGAAAGTAATCCTATTTTTTTCATGCAAAATGCAGGTGTTAATTATTGAGAATACTTATATTATTGAAAATTAACGTATTAAATCGTAATAGAATATTTATTTAACAAATGCCATCTAAATCGTAACATACTAATAATCAACTGCTATCAATCAAACAGCGATATTTGCGAATTAATCAGGTTAAAACATTATTGATAAATATTCAGTAATCAGCGTTCAGCTACCAGTAATATTCATTTACAATTTCATAAAATACTAATTATTCCTAACTAATTACTAATTGAGTTAGTATTCTTGTTATATTTGCCAAATTTTAAGGACTAAATTATGCAGGTTTTTTATACACCCGACATTAAAAAAATTACTTACCAACTAACTGAGGAAGAGTCAAAACATGCTATAAAGGTATTAAGGCTTAAAATTGGTGATGAGATATGTATGATTGATGGAAAAGGAGGTATGTATTATGGGATTATTGATGACCCAAATCAAAAAAAATGTGTAATAAGGGTTATTGAGAAAATTGAGCAGTACAACAGGCGAAATTACTACCTGCATATTGCAATAGCCCCAACTAAAAGCATTGAACGTTTTGAATGGTTTCTTGAGAAAGCTACCGAAATAGGTATTGATGAAATTACGCCTCTACTATGCCAACGTAGCGAACGAAAAACCATTAAAAATGATAGGCTTGAGAGAATTATACTGTCGGCCATGAAACAATCAAAAAGGGCATATAAACCTAAATTAAACCAACTTACAAATTTTTCTAACTTTATAACGGAATTAACAATGCAAGAAGGAGCATTTATTGCTCATTGTGAAGATACTTTTAAGCCCTCATTAAAATCGAAAATTGAACCCTTACAAAATATAACTATTTTAATTGGACCCGAAGGCGATTTTACAATTGATGAAATTGAAAGTGCAAAAAGAAAAGGATTTCAGGAAATTCATCTTGGAAAATCGAGATTGAGAACTGAGACTGCCGGAATTGTAGCCTGCCATACTGTAAATATAATAAAAGATGAATAATAAATATATTTTAATTGTTTTTGCAGCCCTAATGTTGTGCCATTGTTATATTATAGCCCAACCTGTTAAAATAGGGTTACTTAAATACGGCGGCGGCGGCGATTGGTATTCAAATCCTACCTCATTACCCAACCTAATTAAATTTTGCAATACAAATATTAGTACAAACATAAATCCAAAACCACTAACAATTGAGGTGGGAAGTAATGAGTTATTTAATGTACCTATGGTACATATGACCGGACATGGAAATGTATTATTTAGTAATGCAGATGTAAAAAATTTGCGACTTTACCTTGAATCTGGTGGGTTTTTACACATTGATGATAATTATGGAATGGATAAATATGTTCGTAGAGAAATGAAAAAGGTTTTTCCTGAAATAGAATTTATTGAATTGCCATTTAATCATATTATATATCATCAGGTGTATGAGTTTAATGAAGGGCTACCAAAAATACACGAGCATGATAATAAGGCTCCACAAGGGTTTGGTATTATTTATGAATGCAGGTTGGTTTGCTTTTATTCATTTGAGTGCGATTTGGGAGATGGATGGGAAGACCCTGAAGTACATAACGATTCGGATAAAATCAGAAATAAGGCTTTACAAATGGGTGCTAATATTATTGGGTTTGTTTTTAGTGAGAATTAGCTGTGATAAATACAAAACCATTAAATAATTAGGTTATGCTAAATATTGGGTTTGATGCCAAACGATTATTTAATAATTTTACCGGGTTAGGTAATTATAGTCGTACTTTGGTTAATGGTTTAAACAAGTTTTTTCCTGAAAACAGATACTACCTGTTTACACCTAAAACCCTGAACAAACTCGACACTCAGGAATTTTTTAATGAACCATTTAGTATTATTAAACCCCATAGAGAACCAAAAGGTTTATGGCGAAGTATTACCTGCACTAAGCAAATTAACAAATTAAAACTTCAAATTTATCATGGTTTATCGCATGAATTGCCCATTGGCATTAAAAATACAGGCGCAAAATCATTAGTTACAATTCACGATCTTATTTACAAAACTTATCCTTATAATTTTAATCTTGTAGATCGTAAAATTTATGATTACAAATTTAAGTATGCTTGTGAAAATGCCGATAAAATAATAGCCATTAGCAAAAGTACTAAAGCCGACATTGAATCAATTTACAAAATACCTTCTGAAAAAATTGAGGTAGTTTACCAATCGTGTCATTCTAATTTTAAAACTACTCTAAATCCAAATCAAATAAATAAAATACTTACAAAATACAACTTGCCAAAAAATTATATGCTATATGTAGGATCAATAATTGAACGGAAAAATTTATTGAGTATAGTAAAAGCACTACACAAAATTAAAGACCAAGTTAAAATACCATTAGTTATAGTAGGAGATGGCAAAGAGTATAAGCACAAAATACAAAAATACGTTACAGAAAACCAACTTGAGAGTCAGATTATTTTCACCTCTCATATTTTATATTTTGATTTGCCGGCTATTTATCAAAAAGCTAACCTTTTTTTATATCCTTCAAGCTATGAGGGATTTGGCATACCAATAATTGAAGCTTTATGGAGCAAAACGCCAGTTATTACATCAAATATATCATCGTTACCCGAAGCTGCAGGGGCAGGAGCCTTTTATTGCAACCCCAATGATGAAAATACTATTGCTGATGGTATAGTCAAAGTGTTAAATAATGCTGATTATTCAAATCAATTAATAAACCTTGGTTTTAAACATGTTCAGCAATTTGAAAATATTGAAAATGCAAAAAAAATGATGAGGGTTTATGAATCGGTTATGGAGGAATGATTGGACTCATTAATTCATGTACTCATATGCTAATTAAAATTAATAAGAACATGAACTAATGAATTAAAAACCTGTTTTAATAGAAATCATATCTTCAATAAAAATGCCAATGCACTCTTTAAAGTAAACTGAATCTTTTTTACCTATATTAAGTTCAGGTGCAGTTATTTCAAAGGTTACTTCCTTTGTTTTTTTACTTGAAAACTCAAGGTTCAAATTATAATTTTGAGAGCTATTATTATATATCTCCTTTCCACTTTTGTTTCTTATAATAACTTCAATAATATTATCAAAAATACTATCAGCACAAATTGTAATTCTATAATCTTTACCCGATAAAAAGGTAAAAGGAATTTCGCGCATCTCACCCCATGAGAATTTAAAACTTACACTTGAGCTATTTTCATGATAAATAAACTTACTTTCTTTTGGAAAACAGTGAGTTTGATGGTATTCAAAACACTCCTGTGAAAACAGATTAGAAAAGAAAAATAGTAGTAAGAAAAAAAGAATAACTTTTTTGAACATAAAAATAATTTAATCCCACAATTGTGGGTTTTATTCCTCGCAGCTTGCTGCGAAATAATAATATTATAACAAAATTGATACCTCCTCTGCTTGCAGCGAGGTTATTCATTTAAAATCCTTTTGTAGGCGTAATCATATGTTCAATCAATACACATACACAACCCATTTCTTCATCCTTTTTAACAATAATTAACTCATCGTTATTATTAGTATTAGCAAGATCGCTACTACCCGGCACTTTAACTTCAATAAAAATTTCAGTAGTTTGAGTTACAGTAAATTCAAAATCACTACTAAAATCATCACTGGAATTGTCATATAATACACCCTCTGTTTCACTATCAATAATTTTAAATAAAATACGATTACCCAAAATTGGTGCCCAGCACATTGATACACGGTAATCGCGACCATTATATATTGTTAAGACAGTTTTTGATGTTTGCCCTTTTAAAAATAGTGCACTACGTGATGAATCATGAATTCTATAATAAATATTCTCACTTGTAGGACAGCTGTCACGCTGATATCCAAAGCACTTTCTTACTTTATAATCGTTGGTTTGTGAATATGATATAAATGATAAATACACAAAACCTATTATTAACAACTGTCTTAAATTCTTCATAAATTTCTTTTAAATTCATTTCAATTTAGTGTATCTATTTATTGACAGCAACACCAATAAATATCTACTTTTTACAAACATTTTTGTTTTGCAGTAATTAGGTTGTTTTTTCAGTATTACTGCATTACTGTATCACCACTTGTCTCTGCCTTCCGCTGCAGCAAAACAGTTTGTCCTGATTTTTTTTGAAAAACTTGTTTTGGAACAAATACCAGTAAATTGAAAAATAAATAAATATATTTTATAATGACTATCAACTAATTACATATAAAAAAATCAATTACTGAATATCACTTTTACCGTTTGCATTGATGGATAAACTTTTCTACCATCTTTTGTCTGCAAAATTATATTTTTTATATAAATAAACTTAAAATTTGATTGTTTATTTAATATCTCATTGTGCATAGCTTGAGATATTATTGGTTTATCATTAGTTAACTCAATGGAATGTCCAAGAGTTAATGCTGTCATTGTAAAACTTACAATTTTTAAACCTTTTTGATTAATTTGAAATGTATCGGCTTTCAAAATTTCTTGCCTACTCATCAATATTCTTTCACTGTCAATAGTTTTGCCATTAATAATTATAAGAGTGTCAGAAAAAATATCATATTTTTTATCATTCAGTTCCTGCGCCGAAATATAATCAGCCGTTTGACAAAACATTATAATAGTTACAAATAAAATAATATTTTTAATTTGCTGCATAATTTAAAATTATCATTTTTTCTTAAAATAATAGCAATATTATATACAATTTATTTTATTACATAACAAAAATGAAAAATTATGCAGTAAGTTGTGTTATTAAACAATTGAGTATCTGCTATGTTTTAAATGTATAACTTTGTTTTTTTATAAGTTATGCATTAAAATATAAGTAATGGATAAAATCAAGATATTAGCAATAAACCCGGGATCAACATCTACCAAAATTGCTGTTACACATAATAACAAAACAGTTTTTTTAAAAACCATTAGACATAGTGCCCATGATTTTGAAAAATTTGATAGTATTATCGATCAATTTGAGTTTAGAAAAGAACTTATATTGAAAGAGTTGAATAATGCTGAAATTCATCTTGAAAAACTAAATGCAATTGTAGGTAGGGGCGGTTTAATTCGTCCTGTTGAGGGTGGTGTTTATGAGGTTAATGACCGTATGAAAACTGACCTTGAAAAAGGAATTATGGGAGATCACGCCAGTAATTTGGGTGGATTATTAGCTCTGTCAATTGCAAAAACAATTCCTAAAGCCAAAGCTTTTATTGCTGATCCGGTAGTTGTTGATGAACTTCAGGATGTAGCAAGAATATCTGGACATCCTGAATTTGAGCGTGTCTCAATTTTTCATGCACTAAATCAAAAAGCTATTGCAAGACAGTTTGCAATAAGTCGCAATGCTAAATACGAAGATCTTAATCTTATTGTGGCTCATCTTGGAGGTGGTATTTCGGTTGGGGCACATTATAAAGGAATGGTAATTGATGTTAATAATGGATTAGATGGAGATGGACCTTTTTCGCCCGAGCGTTCAGGCACATTACCTGTTGGGCAATTAGTTCGTATGTGTTTTAGTGGAAAATATACATTTAATGACATGAAAAATACCATAACAGGTAGGGGAGGTTTAATGGCTTATTTTGGAACAAATTCATCATATAAAATTGAGTTATTAGCAAAAAAGGGTAATAAAAAAGCTAAATTAATACAAGATGCAATGGCATATCAAATTGGAAAAGCAATTGGTGAAATGGCAACCGTGCTTTATGGCGAGGTTCATGGAATAATAATTACCGGTGGTGTTGCCAATAATAATGATATTATAGCTTATGTACGCAATATGGTTAGTTTTATATCGCCTGTTTTTGTTTATCCGGGCGAAGATGAAATGTCATCATTGGCAAAAAATGGACTAATGGTGCTTAAAGGTGAAATAGAGTGCAAAGAGTATAATTAAATAACTAGTAATCAGGTTAATGGTATTTTAAACTCGTAAAATAGATATGCAAAATATTGTAAATTATAATTTAAGAACAGATAAACCAGCAGCCGATAACCGACAACAAATTATGGGGTTGTTTTTGATACAGGTAAAATATTGCCATTAAACATTTTATGTCCATTTAAAGCAAAATAATAAATAAATTCAGCCATTTCTAAAGCTGTGGTAGGAGCTTTATATTCCGGAAATGCTTCATTAAGCATTTCGGTTGCAACTGCGCCCAATGCCAAACAGTTAAATTTCATATTTGAGTCTTTATACTCTTCAGCCAAACATTCGGTTAGTACTGCTATGGCAGCCTTGCTTGATGCATAATTTGCTAAACCCGAAAATTTAACACTACCCTGATAACCACCCATACTACTAATATTTACAATATGAGCACTCTCAGCAATTTTTAATTGTGGAATCAGGCATCTTATTAGTTCAATTGGACCAAGAACATTAACTTTATAAATACGCTCAACCTCATTATGTAACATTTTACCAAAAGGCTTGTTAATTAAAAAACCTGCATTATTTATAAGAATATCAATCTCATCAGCTTTATTTTTAATTTGAGTAATTATACTCTGAATTTTATTTGTATTTTCTAAATCATACGGTATAGCATACATCTTAGCATTAGGCGTTTTTGTTTTGCACTCGTTTATTAAAAGCTCAAGTTTTTCTTTATTTCGTGATATCAAAAATAATTTGTTGCCGAGCTGCTTTGCAAATAATCGTGTTAATTCTTTACCTATTCCTCGGCTTGCACCTGTTATTACAATATTCATTAGTTTATATATTCATTAGTTTATGTGCTTATCATTTTATGTGCTCATAATTTAATTAGCACATATGAGCACATAAATTTTTATTAACTTTGCAATAGTATCAAAAATATACTTTTTTAACGAAATAGTTTTAATTACTTAGTTTTGTTTTAATAAATAGAAGTAAGATATGATAAAAAATTTAGTATTAATAATAATAATTCTGTCTAACTATTTTGCAATAGGACAAGGCGATATTGAGAAGAAGCGACAATTAAGTGATAAAGTTTTTTTTGGTGGTAGTTTGGGTATGCAGTTTGGAACTGTAACAGCTATTGAGGTTTCACCTATGATGGGCTATATGCCTGTATCTAATTTAATTATTGGCTTAAAAGGCAAGTATGAGTATTATAAGTATAATGTTTATAACTCAGGAACCAATATTTATGGAGGAAGTGTTTTTGGTTTATACTCATTTTTTGAATCGTTTGCAGCATATGCCGAATATGAGGCATTGAGCTTAGAATCATCTTATTTTGACCCAACACATTATTATGGGGATGGAGATAGGTTTTGGCTTCAAAGTCCTTTAATTGGAGGTGGTTATATTCAATCATTGGGTGGACGTTCAAAGGTTATGCTGTTGTTTTTGTGGAATATAAATGATAATTATGGCAATTTTTATTCAAATCCGATTATAAGGATGTCATTTTTGTTTTAAAAACAAAACCTATCCTTTATTTGTATCATAATATTGTAATTCTTATAGGTAAATATTTTGAATAAATATTTATTGAGTGTTTCTTTGCATAAATTTTGTAAAAAGAAGTTGTTTTTAACCTGCATAATGCAGAGAGTTTATTCCGTATTTATGGGAAGTTAAATATTAGTTCATAATCATAATATATTTCAATGGTATTTATGATTTCGCTTTGCTCAATTGAGATTCTTTATATCATTGAAAATAAATGCAATAGAATATTTATTTAATAAACTTCATTTAAATCGTAACATATTAATAATCAATAACTATCAATCAAAATACAAAATTTACCGAAAAAAAATCGGAAAAGGTCATAAATTAATCAAGTTAATAAGTATAATTAAATATAATTAAATAGTGATGATAACAAAAGACAAAATGGTTTCGGTTATATATGAGCTTAAATATGATGATACCGATGCTAAATTAATTGAAAAGGTAGAGAAAAATAATCCTCTAACGTTTTTATATGGCGCAGGAAAAATGCTTGAGCATTTTGAGAAGAAAATTGAAGGATTAAACACAGGAGATGCTTTTGATTTTAAATTATCGACCAATTTAGCCTATGGTGCTGTTACTGAGCAGGCTGTAGTTGAAGTGCCAAAACAAGCTTTTGAGGCAGACGGAAAAGTTGATGAAGAATTAGTTAAAATTGGTAATACCATACCAATGATGGATAGTTATGGGAACAAGCTTCACGGTATTGTATTGGAAATTTCAGATTCGAATGTTAAAATGGATTTTAATCACCCTTTAGCTGGTGAAGACTTGCATTTTAAAGGAAAAATTACTGAAATTAGAGATGCAAAACCCGAAGAGTTAGCAGCAAGCTGCAGTACAGGTGATTGCAGCACAAGTAGTTGTGGTGATGGTGGATGTTGTGGGTGCTAATAAATATTAATAACTGTTTATTATTTATAAACTAAAAAATGATGCCATTCATGCAATAAATAAAAAACCAGGTATTTCCGGGTTTTTTATTGTCTCTTAAATAATTTCTACATTTACTGCAGCCGGTCCTTTTTCAGTTTCTTCAATTTCAAACTGAACTTTTTGTTCCGGTTCAAGATTATTAATATCTTTTAAACCTGTTCGGTGTACAAAAATATCTTTATCTTCTTCATTAACAATAAATCCAAATCCTTTGGCTTCATTGTACCATTTTACTGTACCTGTTAACATAATATTAGTAATTTTTAAGTATTAATTATTCACGTGCACGTGCAACGTTAACTATCATTTTTCTTTCCATAAATTCCACACCATTTAAATTGTCAATGGCTTGCTGACCTTCATCATCGTTTGGCATTTCAACAAACCCAAAGCCTTTACTACGACCCGAATATTTGTCTTGAATTATTTTTACTGATTCAACAGTTCCGTATTCACCAAATTTTCCTTTTAGAATTTCTTCATCAATCTTGTAACTTAGGTTACCTGCATAAATGTTCATATCTGTAATAAATTTGTTTATAATAATAAATAATATTGGCATCCTAAATATCAAAAAGTAATTTAAGTACAAAGATATTTTTCTCAAATTTACAACAATAATTAACTTATAGTAATATTCTACAATTTTTTTTCACATTATTATATGATAATAATACCATTTTAATTTCAAAGTTGCTGGTATTATACCGATGTAGAAGCAATGTCGATATATGAATGCAATGAAATATATAGGCAAGTTTGCTTCACAATCGGTATAAGTTTCATATTCATTGTGTTGACACACAAAAAATATATTTTTACTCTTTATTTTGTCTGTTTTTACAATACAGTCTTGAAATTATTTTTTTATAAAATATTTGCGCATAGTATAAATAATAATACTTTTTTTAATTGGCACCTCAATAAAATCATCCCATCCTGTATTATCAATTTTTTGTTTATAATCGGTATCTTTATCAAGTAAAAATGCTAATATTGGTAGTTTTTGCGATATTTTTTTTAGCATTTTAGCTGCTTCTAATGCATTTATGTTAGGTAGTTTTGTAGGCATTATTACAAGTCCAATTTCAGGATGTTCTTTGTAGGTGTCAATTGCTTGAAAACCGGTTTCTACATATATCAATATCGAGTTAATTTCATGTAAAATTTGGTTTAACTCTCTATTGTCCCATGCAGATTTTCCGATAATCATAATAGTACACCCTTTACAATCTTTAATTTGCTGCGACATGCTATTACTATTTTTTGTTTGATTAACAATCGGTATGGCAATATTAAATGCCGACCCCTTGCCTGCAATTGAATAAAACTCAATTGTACCGTTCAACAAATCAATAAGGCCTTTAGCAATTGATAGTCCAATACCGTTACCCTCAAATCTACGTGTATTACCGGTATCAATTTGTCTAAACGATTCATATACCACATCCTTATATTCGGATGAGATTCCAATTCCTGTATCTTCTATTTTTATATTTAAAAAATTATTATCCAACAAGTTAAAATAAACCTTAATAAATCCTTTTTCTGTAAATTTTATTGCATTATCAATAAGTTTATGAATAATCTGTTTTAAACTATCTTTATCAATAATAATATTGCTATTTTTTGAGTATTCATTTTCAAAAATTATTTTTACTTTATCCTCTTTTTGAATGTAAATTTCACGTGTATAATACTCCAATATTTCATCCTGAAAATTATTTAAATTTATTACCTCTGGATATAAGGTAAATTGACCGGATTCAATTTTAGCAATATTAATTATATCCGACATTGTATTTAATAACCTATTTGAACCTGATTGGATTAGACTCAGGTAGTTTTGTTTATCAACCGAAGAAATATCATCATTTGTTATTAATGTTGCAAAGCCAACAATTGCATTCATTGGTGTTCTAACTTCATGCGACATGTTTGATAAAAAACTTGATTTGAGTTTATCTGCAGCCTGAGCTTTTTCTTTGGCCTCATTAATTAAAAGATTCGACTTTTCAAGCTTTTTATTAGCTTCTTGCAATTGTTTATTAATAATTTGGTACTCTTTGTTTATGTTTTTTGTTTCAGCATATTGCTCTTTTAAAAGATGTTCTGTAGTTTTTCGAGATTCAATTTCTTTAGAGAGCAATTTATTAACTCTATTCAAAGTTTCTTCATGAGTTAATGAAGCTTCAATTTTTTTTATTAAAAACAATACTATTTTTTCACTAACAATAATAATAACTAATGCCACAATTGAAAAAATCATAATAGACATAATCCATGCAGGGATTGTGCTTAAATAGTTTGGCTCAGTAATATCTGCCAAAATAATATTTTGTGTAAATAAAATTGCCGAAATTATTATAGTAAGTAATGATACTAAAAAGGAAATAATACCCCATTTATTATTGATTAATATACCAGTTAAAATAGTAAATAACAATAAAAATAACATACCCTGCGAAAACAAACCATATGTTACTAATGCGGTTGAACCAAGTAAATATATTATTAATAGTAAAATCCATGTTTTAGTTTTGTACAATAGCTTTTTGCGGATAAAAAAGACAAAAAGAAATAAAAACACCATAAATATTTGAAAGAAATAAATGGGTTTTACTCCTAAATTGACTGTGCGGTAAAGTGATGCGGCAAGTGCGAACCATATAAAAATTGAAAACATCCAATAAAGCAAATCAATTAGTTTTTCCTTTACCAGCTGTATTTCCTGTGAGGTTTTATTTTTAGGGATTTTTATTTTTTGAGAATCAGCCATTTTTTTATATTTCTCTTTTTGTAAATCTAATGACAATTTACTATTCCAATCATTAATTCTCTCTACAAATTTTTCTTTTTGCTTTTTATTATCCACAATTTACTTTTTTATTATTTTTAATATTACTGCCGCTGGAGAAAGTGATTATCTCTTCAGTAATTTTGCCATTTTCTTTACGACCATTTCAACTGTTGGGGGTATTAATTCTTTTGGCGTTAATTATCCGGTGGATTTTGAAAAAAACAAGCGTCAT
>JAUZSW010729897.1:0-12232 GCA_034780735.1 Hyalogyrina grasslei
AGATGATCGAACTCCTCTTGGTAAAGATCAACGTATCGCTTGAGTTCGGGTCTGGGCCCTATAAGGCTCATATCGCCCCTTATGACATTGAACAGCTGCGGGAGCTCGTCCAGTTTGGACTGCCTTAGAAGCGATCCGATGGCGGTAATCCTGCTATCGTCCGCCGCCGTCACGCCCAATCCAGGCTCGTCGACACCCATTGTTCGGAACTTGAGGATGTCAAAGGGTGCGCCCACAAGCCCGATCCTCTTTTGGCGAAAGAGCACTGGTCTCCCCGATGCTACCAGCACCCCCGCCGATACTAACAGCAGAGCCGGCAGCAGCAGGATGATCAGTGCGGAGCTGACCAGGAGGTCGAAGAAACGCTTGGTCATTGGTCCCCGGTCGACACTACCGATCTAACCACGAGATCAACCTCTTGCTCAGTCATCCCTGGGAAGATTGGTAAGGAAACGATCTGGTCGAAAGCCGTCGCCGCGACCGGGAAGTCGCTGGGGAGATAGCGGTACTGATCCCGGTAATAGGTGTGCATATGTAGAGGCCGGTAGTGAACACTTGTTCCAATGCTCTTGGCTCGGAGGTGTTCAATGACATCATTGCGTGTGAATCGAGCTGCCGTCGCGTCGACCCGGAGGACGTAGAGATGGCATGCGCTCTCGTCGCGGCTTCCAGCTGAGACAGGGGTTAGACCAGGAAGGCCAGCAAATTCGTAGTCGTACAGACGGGCGATCGCCCGTCGGTGGTCAGCAAAAGCCTGGGCCCTTGCGAGCTGAGGTATCCCGATCGCTGCTGCGAGGTCGGTCATATTGTACTTCCACCCGGGTTCGACTATGTCGTAGTCCCACGCGGCTCGCGTCTCGAAACGACTCCATGCGTTGCCACTGAGCCCGTGAAGGCTAAGCTTCTTCACTCGCTCAGCCATCTGTGGATCACTTGTCGCGAACATACCCCCCTCCCCGGTAGTGATGGTCTTGTTCGCATAGAACGAGAAACAGGTGCCGTGGGTACCGGTGCCGATAAAACCGTTGGGGCCAGGTGTTGGAAGGGCATGGGCCGCGTCGTCGACTACGGCGATATCCCCATGCTCGCGGGCCAGGCGCACCGTTTCGGCTAGGTCGGCGGCCAAGCCTCCGTAGTGCATGGGCATGATCACGCGTGTGCTCTCGGTAATGGCCTGCTCGACGCGCTTGTTTTCGATTGCTAGTGAGTCTTCCTTGACATCGACAAAGATCGGTGTTGCTCCGCACGCGAGGACTACTTCCCCCGCTGAAGCGAAGGTCATTGTAGGAACGATTACTTCATCACCGGGGCCGACATCAAGGGCGACCAGTGCCAGATGAAGTGCTGCCGTGGCAGAGTTGACAGCAACGGCGTGGTCGGCCCCAATAAAGGCAGCAAACTATCGCTCGAACTGCCTTACAAGAGGTCCAGACGTGAGCCAGCCTGACAACAAGGTCTTGGTTACCATCTCGACTTCCTGTGATCCCAGGGTGGGCCGGAAGAAGGGCAGACTTTGGGAGTTCGTTGGCCCAGGGCTTTGTCCTTGACCAGCGTTTGGCGACACTGCAGTCATGCTACATACCTGCTAGCTGGGTGTACTCCCAGGGTCCATGGTCTTTCGTGGGTTGGCTGGATCAGTCGTCCGAATGCTGAATACATAAAATCTCGCCTGTAGGTGGTAGCTCGTGCCGTGCAGCCGGTGCTTTTTGAGTCTCGGCTCTAGGTCACACGGCCGACGTGTTGTGAAATGCGGCCACAAGTAACGGTATGTGACCGGGAGGTTCGGGTCAATGCTGTCCTTGCCTTCGGGGCCAGTCGGTGTTGGTGGGTTAATCTTCCTCGTAGTAGCCGTACTTCCCGTATCTCTCGTCGGCCTTGGTCCCGATGAGCACAATGCCTAGGATATGTCCGCCCGCTTGCTCGAGCGATGTAAGAGTATTGGCCAGCTTGTCCTTGGTGGTTGAGCCAGCTCTTACCACAACTATAACGGCATCGGTCTTTCGCGCCAGGGTGAGCGAATCGGATACGGGAAGGACCGGGGGGGCATCAAGGATGACCATCTCGGACTGGGCTTCGAGGTCAGCCAGTACTTCGCCGAAGGCCTCGGAAGCGACGAAGTCGCCTGGCCGCGGAGGGGCAGCGCCAGCGGGTAGGACGGCCAATTCGTGCCCAGCGGCGTCGATATTGATCGCCACGCTTGAGAGGGCAATATCCTCGATCATGTAGTTGGACAGCCCGGGCTCTTTGTCGACCTGGTACATGGCGTGCTGACTGTGTCGCCGGAAGTCGACATCTGCCAGCACCGTTCTCTTGCCGATCGTGGCCATGGACCAGGCCAGGTTTGAGGCGGTGGTGGTCTTGCCCTCAGACTGATTGGCGCTGGTAACGAGCAGGCTCTGGATATCGTGTCCTAAGACGGCAAACTGGATTGAGGAACGGAGCTTGAAGTAGGCGTCCGCCACGGGAGAGAGGCTGGTTGTAGAGACGATTAGCGCCAGTTCTCGTTCGCTCATTGACTTGTCGGCTACGGGGATTGATCCGAGTACCGGCACAGCGGTGATCCTGGAGATGTCTTCTTCGTTCTTGAGAGTCCTATCCAGGTTCTCCCGGAGAAGGGCGGCGCCTACTCCAACGATGGCCCCGACAACCAGCCCTAAGAACAGATTTCGGCTCACCGGCGGCTTGTTGGAGAAGACTGGAGGGTTGGCTACCTGCAAGACCCTGGCTGTACCCAGCCCGGCGATCTCTCCGCTGAGTTCTAAGCGGGCGATGCTCTGGGCAACGGCATCGGACTGGGAGTCCAAGACCGAAAGCTCAGGTTCAAGGTCCTCTGCTAAGCGGTCGCGCTGCCTCTGGAGGGTTGCTGCGAGGTCATCCTCAGAGGTGGCGGCGAGTCGGTCGTCCAATTGGTCCAAGGGCTCCCTGATCTCCTGCCGATCGGAACGCAGATCCGCGAGGCGGGACCGGAGCCGGTCTACCGCTACCGTTATGCTCGCCTCAGCTTCGCTCTGTTTGGCGGCCACATAGGTCCCGGCCCATGTGTTCGCGTCGGTCGCGGCTTGGTCAGCGGAGGGGGATGTTGCCCGGAAGATCAGGACGTCTGATTGGGCGTCTGAAGAGACCGAGATGCTCGGACTGTACCCAAGCGTGTCCTCTACCTGGTTCGTTACCGCATCGCCGGTGGCGAGGGCTATCTCGTTGGTCATGGCGCGATTCAGGTAGGATATGTTCTGAGAGCCCGAGTCTATGATTTCCTGGGCTGATGAATCGGCTAGGAGCACCCTGGCGGTAGAGGTGTAGGTGTCGGCCTGGCCAGCACTCAGCACGGCCGCCAGGAGGGGAACGAGGAGGGCCGGGAGCACTATCCAGCGCCATCGTCGCCTACCGATCCTTACGTAGTCACCGAGTTCTAGTTCTTGGACCACAAACTGATTGTGACTCATCGGCGGCTTTCCAATGGGGGAGGGTCTGTTTCCACGGTTGAATCGGGATCCCTCCGTTGTGTGTAGAAGGTCGCTCATGGATATAGCTCTACCTGGATCTTCGACCCAATAGTCATCGAACTATAGCCACGTGACGGCCCGACTCTCGTCCTGGTTCTCTTGAATTTTGAATACCGGTTGGGTAACAATGATCCGCCCTCGTCGCTAACTCTTTGGGTTACTCAGTATCCTACAGAGAAGCCGGGGTTTGCACTAGGCGGTTGCGCCTATTGGTAGGGCATCGCGGCCCACGCGGGCATCAGTGCGAGGGCCCCAGGATTCCGTTAGCTTGTAAGTCGAAAGGCCGGATTCCCGGCCACAGATCTGTAGGGAACCGGATTGTGATTGAGCGTGAGTACTCATGAGACGCGAAGTGGAATGGCTCCGTCCATCAGGAGCAATGGCGATTGAGCTATCGAGGTCGGTCAGCTCCACAGCAACAGTTGACGGCAGCTCGTTTGTCGTCCGCCCTAGGGAAGCGGGAGCCTACGAGCGGATTGGAAAGCGGATCCTAGATCTCACCCTGGCCAGCTTCATGGTCCTACTTCTGCTGCCCGTGCTGGTGGCGGTTGGGCTGCTTCTAAGAATGACCATTGGCCGTGAGGTGCTCTTTCGCCAGGAGAGGGTGGGCAAGAACGGCCATACGTTCCTGTGTCTGAAGTTCCGTACGATGCGCCCTGATCGTCGTCGAGCCGATCGACCGTACGAGGGTGTGGACCGGAGAACGGGTGAGCTCCGCCATGATGACCCTCGACACACCGCGGTCGGCCGATTGCTTCGCCGCTACAGCCTGGACGAGTTGCCCCAGTTGTTAAACGTTGTCCGGGGGGACATGAGCCTGGTAGGACCAAGGCCCGAGATGGTATCTCGGGCGTCTGAGGAGTTTGTGACTCATCCCCGCCATTGGGTGCGACCTGGGCTTACCGGGCCGTACCAGGTATCTGATCTGAGGCTTGCGGGCGACCTCAACGCCGGGCTTCGGCAGGACTCCGAGTACGTAGGCTCGGTGACCCTGCGTCGAGACTTGGGGCTTCTGCTAAAGACGGCCGCCGTGGTGGTACTCGGGACGGGGCGTTAGAGGATCTCTACGTTGTCGCCGGACAGCAGGTTTCTGGAATCCAGCACATATTCGGCGTTCGCGGTCACCATGTCATAATCCACGGCGTCGTGATCCGTGATCAACACAACAGCATCCGCCGAAACCACCTCGGCTTCGGTCAACTCCACCCGGGGTGCCTGATCGTACAACTCGTAGCGATCCACATGCGGATCATGCAAACGCACGTCGGCCCCTAGAGCCAATAGCTCCTTCACCAAATCGGTTGCCGGGGTCTCACGGGCATCGTTCGAATTCTTCTTGTACGCCACACCCAGAACCAACACCCGAGAACCGTTAACCGGCTTGCGTCGCTGGTTCAAACCCGCCTGGACCCGACCGGCCACGTAGTTGGGCATCCGATTGTTCACATCGTTCGCGATCTTAACGAAACGCGAGACCGTCCCCAGCTCACGCTCGAACTGCCACGACAGGTAACTCGGATCGATCGGCAAACAGTGGCCACCCACGCCCGGCCCCGGATAGAACGGCATGAACCCGAACGGCTTCGACGACGCCGCCGAAATCACATCCCAAATGTCGATGCCCAGCGGACGGGCATTCATCGCCAGCTCGTTCACCAAAGCAATATTGACGTGCCGGAACGTGTTCTCCAGCAGCTTCGCCATCTCTGCTTCACGCGTCCCAACGGTAACCACCGTGGTATCGACCAGCTGGTCGTAGAAATCCTTGACCGCCTTCAAAGAAGTGTCGTTAACCCCGGACACAATCTTCGGAGTTGTAGTAAACGTCCAGGTCATATTCCCCGGATCGATGCGCTCCGGCGAGAAACCCAGATGGAAATCGTCGCCAGATACCAGACCCGAACCGGCCTCGAGAATTGGGGCCACCACCGTCTCGGTGGTGCCAGGGAACGTCGTTGACTCCAGAATCACCGTGGAACCGGGTCGCACATACTTCGCGACGAGTTCCGAAGCCGACTCAATAAAGGTCAGATCGGGGGCGCCCTCCGCCAGCGGGGTCGGGACCGTGATCACGGCCACATCAAACCCGGTCAACGAATCAGGATCCGAAGACGGCACAAACCGGCCAGTGGCCAAAGCCGCCGCTATATCGGAGTCGGTGACATCATCAATATGGCTCAAACCGTCCTCCATACCATCAACCTTGCGCTGATCGACGTCGAAACCAATCACATCGAAGCCGACCTCAAGGGCCCGCATCGATACCGGAAGGCCAACATAGCCCTGACCAACAACTACAACTCTCATGCGATCACAACTCTCATAACCAATGTAACTCTCACAACGCGCCTCTTTGGGGTCCGTAGAACGTAGCCTTCATCACACCACGACGCGAGGTAAACCCCAATGGGGAATCGTGCCCCCAGCGAGAGGCCAACGCACTAGTTTGAGCCCAGTGATTCGTTGATACCATCGCCGACCAAGGAGATAGTTATGGGCACCGACATGGTACAAGTAATCATCAACGGAGACGATCTTGGCCTGTCCAAGACGGTCAACGAGGAGATCCTCCGGTGGGCCCAGGAGGGGATCCTGACGTTGACCACGACGATGGCAACCGGGCCAGCCTTCCTGTCGGCACCAGGGTCTGAGCTAGTCGCGGCTGGAGTGACGGTAGGCGTGCACATGGATTTCAGTGAGTTCGCCCCCCTGACCTCGGCCGAAGCCCTCAAGCCAATGCTGGGGGAGGACGGCACGTTCAACCCGGTCTTGCGCTCAATGAAGCCCACCCGGGGCCTCCTCGCTGCTCTGGAGGCCGAGGCGCTAGCCCAGATCGGCCGGATGGGCGAGATCGGGGTTGTCCCGGACCATCTGGATTCGCATCACCACGATCACTTCAATAGCTGGATGACGATCGTGCTGCGCCGAGTACGTAGAAAGACCGGGATCCGGCGGCTTCGCTCGCCGTACACGGGTCCATAGATCGGGGGCAACAAGGCCCAGTTCATTAGGAGGCGGAGCCGGGACGCCCAGCGGCTGTTCGGTGGATTCTCCACCCCAAACGAGTTCTACTCCCTCGAGTATGTGGCGGAACACGGCATCGATCTGCTTCGGGACCTGAAGGGCCCGGTGGAGCTAATGACCCATCCGGGGGGCGACTCCCTCGGCTCCAACGAGGAGGCAACGGCCGTTGCTCTGCGTGACGCCGATTTCGTCGAGCTGGTCTCCTACTCGGCCGTTGAGGGCTCCTGATACTCTACCCATGAGTATCGCCTGGTCAGCTTGGGCCGAATTGGTGGGGCCCTAATCTGGGCGAGGACAGGGGCCAATGGGCCCCTCGGGCCGGGCACCGATGCTCATGGAGCGCTCCGATATGGCTGATAAAGTAATCGTCAGTATTACAGGCCAACCGGGATCTCTAAAGGCGGGACCGTTGGCGGCGACGGAGAACCAGATGCTAGGTACAACCCAACAGCAGCGCTCCGAGGGGGCGATCCAGGTGGGAGCGAATGGCCCCTCTGGATTCTACGCCCGCTCGGGCAAGCGGGCCCTCGATCTTGTCGTGGCGTCGGTCGCTGTGGTGTCCCTCCTCCCGCTGATTGGCGTTATTGCGTTCCTGCTTCGCCTGTCGATCGGGCGAGACGTCTTCTTCAGGCAGAAACGGATTGGTCTGAACGGTCAAGAGTTCTCGTGTATCAAGTTCCGCACCATGGATCATGACCGCAGGGGAGACGACGACCGCTTTGATGGAGCCGATAGGCGAACCGGCCACAAGACAGCCGAAGATCCCCGCCATACCCCGGTGGGGCGTATCCTGCGCAAGTACAGCCTGGATGAGGTGCCCCAGCTGATCAACGTTGTCCGCGGGGAGATGAGCCTGGTTGGTCCGAGGCCGGAGATGGCGGCGATCGCTACCCCTGAATTTGTTGAACACCCGCGGCACTGGGTCAGGCCCGGCCTAACTGGTCCCTATCAGGTATCTGATCTCCGTTTGACGGGAGACCTAACCCGGGGGCTTCACGCTGATGCGGGCTACGTCGGATCGGTTTCCCTGCTCAACGACCTCCGACTTCTGGTTAAGACCGTGTCGATCGTCGTGTCCGGCTCTGGGGAGTAGCTACCCCGCCGTCGAGCTGGTGTAATTCCACGCGTCGGCACAGATCTCACGGATTGGGCGATACTCGTAGTTCCCCAGCAGCTTGACTGACAATGAAGGGTCAGCGTAGAGGGACGGAACGTCGCCCTGTCGGCGCTCACGTATTGAGTATGGCACGATGGTGCCGGTGGCCCCCTCGAAGGCCTCAATCAGCTCCAAGACCGACTGGCCCTCACCGCGGCCGATATTGATTGGAACGAACCCAGAGGTGCGCCCGGCCAGCTAGATTGAATCCAGGTGGCGGTTGGCTACGTCACAGACGTGTACATAATCGCGCACCCCGGTTCCGTCGATTGTGTCGTAGTCGTCACCGTACACAACAACCTCGTTGCGCCTTCCGTCGGCGACTTCGACGAGGACCGGCAGGAGGTTGGCGGCGCGGGACGTACTGATCTCTCCCAAGTGGCCAGACGGGTGGGCTCCCGCTGGGTTGAAGTACCTCAAGGCCACCACGCTGACGTCTTCGTTGGCGTCACAGTAGTCACTCAGGATTTGTTCGCCAATAGACTTCGAACTCGAATACGGATTGGTTGGCCGGTGGGGGGCGCTCTCAGGAATCGGGCAACTATCGGCATCGCCGTACACGGATCACGAAGAGCTGAAGACGATGTTGCGAGTGTTGGTCTGCTCGCAGGCCCGGAGCAGGCTTAGGAGACCGCCCACGTTGTTCTGGTAGTAGTGCAACGGCCGGTCGATGGATTCCCAAACGTGCTTGCTGGCGGCGAAGTGGATGACGGCTTCGGACTTGTGCTCCCTCATAGAATCTGACAAGGCGTCGGTATCTCGAACATCAAGCTCTACGAAGCTGGGGCGTTCGCCGGTTATCAACTTGATACCGGCGAGGGATTGTTCGGCGTAGCTGTTCGACAGATTGTCAACAATCAGCACATCGTGGCCAGCCTCGATCAGGGAAACGGCCTGGTGGCTACCAATAAAGCCGCAGCCGCCAGTTACTAGTACCCTCATTATGGGTCCCCCGCTTGGGTCGAGATCATAGCCCGCTCGTACCACTCCATTGCGGCCTGGGCCCGCTCCGACGGCGTCTGGTGCGCTTCTTGCTCCAGTGCTCTTGCGGCCAGGTCGACGAGCTGGCCCCTGTCCGAATGGGCCTGAGCGATGGCGCCACCGAGGTCGCTGATGGTCTGGGCGGGGGTGGTCGGAACGACGCCGATACCGAAGCCACGCCCAAGTACCCGGGGACCGTGGTGGTCTAGATGGATAGTTGGAAGCCCGTACTCGAGGGCCTCAGCTATTGGAGGTGCCCCGCTGTCGCGCAGGCTGGAGTACAGGAGGATGTGATGGTACCGGTACAGCGGCGCCAGGTCATCAAACGGGACAAGACCGTGGGCCACCACCGGGAGGCCCTCCTCAATTGCCGCCTGAACCAGGGGCTCCTCGGAGCCGGCCCCAACCACGCTAAGTTCGATGTCGGCCCCCTGGGAGACCGCGACCCGAACGGCGTTGAGGGCGAGCTGGATAGATTTCCTATGCATCAGGCGTCCAACCCAGATGATACGGAGAACGGGATCGTCGAGCCAGTGGCTGTCCGGGAGCTTCTCGGACACCGCTCGAGGCGAATCGGTCGACATCTCGACGACGAAGTGGGCGCCGGACGCCTTGGCGTAGTCGGCGGTCTCGGAATTTGAGGCAACGATCACGGCGGCCTGGCTGATCCGACGCCGTGTTGTTGGATCGAGGCTGGTGAACGAGACGTGAGCGTTCCGGGCCAGCTCGTTGAGGCTGGAGCGGCCGACATAGCGACCGAACCGCCAGGGGAACCGCTGGGCGCCGCCAACGGGGCCAAGCACGGTTGGGCATCCGGCGGCAAAGATCGGATAGCGGGTTCGGATATTGCTCCAAGATACGTGATGAGCGACATCGAACGAGTCGGCTGGGAGCTGGCTTACGTGCTGGGATGCCCGGCGAGTCCAGGTGAGATAGCGCATTATCTCCTCCCCAACTCCTCGCGTGTAGCGGCTCAGGCGGGTGGAATCGGAGATCCCTATGACGTTGGTTCCATTGAGGAGAGAGCCATCCCGCAGTATCTCTTGGTTGTCGGTTGTCGTTAGAACCGTCAGGTCGATATCGGGCCTATCGGCGAGCTCTCGGTCCCAGTTCCATCCCAGTAGTTGCTCGGAGCCAGCACCGGGGCGGCATCCGTAGGCCGCCAGGAGAACCCGGATGGTCACGCCCTTGTTGAGTCGACGACCATCTGAGCAGCGTCCTCGCCGCTGATGTAGGACTCGTCGGTCCAGATGTAGGCCCAGTCGCCGTAGCGACCACAGTAGGTAATACCAAGGCTGGTCAGGTAGTCCTGAACCACTTTGGCGGAGTCGTCAGAATCCAGATCGAAGATAACGTTGGCGTACTTGGCGAATCGTGCCTCCTCAACCAGGATCTCGTCGTCATCTCGGAGAATCCCCATCTTGATCAGCTCGGCCTTGACCGGGGCAATATCCTATTCGATCGGGTGGTCGAGGGGCTTGTACTTATCTGAGTAGTACACCTCAACCTGAACTGCTCCACAACCGTCCGGAACGGTGGTTGGACTGAACATGTGGGGGAAGCTGACCCGGACCGACATCATGTCTAAGTCGTAGATGTAGCGCCAGTGGCAAGGGGAGAGATCCGAGCGGGCCACGCCAAAGTTGATGGTGACGCAGCTGCTGCACGCCAACAGCTCGGACGCCGCAACCACGTCGGCTGGGACATCGGGGAGCAGTTTGACGATCTCGGGCAGCGGGATAGACGAGATCAGCTCGCCGTAGGCCTCGGTACGTCCGTTGGAAAAGGTGACAGTCTTGGCGATCGGGTCGATAGAAGTAGCCTCGTGCTCCAGCTCAAGGTCGGCGGATGCCACAAACTTGTTCAGGTAGTGGACGAAGCAGTTGCGCTTGGGATAGCGGAACTTGTCGATGTAGTGGAGCTCTTTCTCGACCGGCCCAAGGGCACCATCGATGACCTGCTTGAGTTCGGGTCGGTAGAGCCGGGGGCCAAGCCAGCTGATGTTCATAAGCTCAGGCCCAACGGTGTGATACTTGGTTCCGTATGCGGTAGGGAAGGTATTGGCGAACGTTGGGCCGTAGGCGGCCACCAGCCACTCGTGGTAGTTGGCGAAGCTCTCGGGGTCGGGGGAGTGGACTGCCTCGACAAAGTCGGAGAGGCAGTCCGATACTAGGTCTGCGGGGAGCCCGTACAGATAGGCGATCGCCGGGTGCTTGACCCACGTCCCTTTGTACCAGTTATCGACCCTCGCATTGAGAACCTCGTACTCCTGGTCCACCGATTCGGCCAGATGGTCTTGAATCCTCTCAATCTCGGTGAAGGAGATATGAGGGCCGTCATCAAAGACAAAGCCGTCGGTCTCAAAGCTGGCGGTATGGCCACCGGGAAAACTGTTCTTGTCGAACACGCTGGGGGTGATCCCGTTGGCGGTCAGCCGGTCGAAGGCGCCCCATGCGGCCATCCCGCTGCCAAGAATGATGGTTGAACTCATTGATGCCTTTGTCGTACCTAGCGAACTAGTTGGTCTTCGCCAGGATATCCACGAGCGTCTTTATCTCGTTGGCCAGGACGAAGTCTGGTTTCCAGTCGGTAGCGCGCAGTAGTTTTGAAATGTTCGCGGTGAGGATCTCGGCGTGGTCGCCCCCCGGCGGCCTAGCCCCAAACTCCAACAGGTCTGGACGGCCAATCACCTTGGCCACTTCCATAGCCAGATCCTTGACCGAGATTGCTGAGCCGGATCAGATATTGAAGACTCCTGGTTCGTCGATCTCGAGGAGTGCCATCAGGGCCGCCGCAACCTTCCCTGAGGGAAGGAAGTCGCGCTGCTGGGTGCCGGCCGAGAGGGCGGCGGGAGATCCGTTCAGAAGGCTCAGAGCCACACTAGGGATAAGACGGCGACGGTCCTCGTGGTGTCCAAAACTAAAGAACACCCGCCCCACTGCTACCGAACAATAGGCAGACTCGCGGCCCATGGCCAGCGCTGAGTTGCTGGCGTCCAGCTTGCATTGACCGTATAGGGTGTCTGGCGCTGCCGGGAAGTCCTCGTCGATGATCCCGCCAGCGGGACCGTACTCTATGCACGATCCAGCGATGACGGCCCTGCGGCCACCGTTAGCGATGAAGGAGGCGATGATTGAGTCACTGGCTTGGGCCCAGGCCCGGTTGAGTGGGTCAGCGTAGCGGTCGTCTGAGTCAGCCGATAGCCAAGCCAGGTGGACAAGTCGTTGGGGTGATACATCGCCGAAGAGCCGCTCAACCTGCTCGGGGTCGGTAAGGTCGGCCGCGATCCACGAGCAGCGCTCGTCCAAGACATCTCCGCTGCGGGAGACCGCGACGGTCTGCCGAGCTTGAGTGTCGCTAAGGGCGCCCAGAAGGGCCCGCCCGAGAAAACCCGAGGCGCCGGTTATCACAAGAGTGTCTTGGTTCATGGTGTCGTCCGAACATGCCGGTGCTTCCCGAGATGCCAGCACAACAGATTAGCCGTTCAGGTCGGAATATCAACCCTCTGGCTATGAGATGATGTTCCCATGTCGGGTGCTGGATCGGCTCCCGCTGAGCGGACTAGTTC
>JAUZSW010731008.1:0-12231 GCA_034780735.1 Hyalogyrina grasslei
GTTATTGCCGATACCACCCCACCGACAATCTCTGAACTTACCCCGACCAACGGTTCCTTAATCAATAACAATATCCCATTAATCAGTGCTCTGCTAGTCGATGTCGGCAGAGACATCAATGCTGCCACTATTGATTTAACGGTTGACGGCACTACCGTCATTCATACATTTGATTCAGCTTCAGGTGTCGTTTCATTCACCCCAACCACGCCACTTACTGACAACAGCCACGCTGTCACCATCAGCGTCGAAGATAACGTCGGCAACAGTGCCAACGCCAACTGGTCATTCACCGTTGACGCCACTCCGCCAACTATTACCAATCTCACCCCCGCCAATGATACAACTATAAGCGTTACCACCCCAACCATCAGTGCAGTTGTCGCCGATAGTGGTTCCGGCATTAAAACTACCACGATGCTCCTCGACGGAGATAGTGTAAATGCGCTCGATTCCGCTGGGCTGTTCGCATATACCCCAGCTACACCATTAGCGACCGGGCTGCATTCAGTAACCGTCTCCGTTACCGATAATGCCAACAATAATTCCACCGCAACCTGGCAGTTTACTGTTCAACCGGAACAGACTACGACCCCATATCTGCTCTTCAATAATTCATTGACTAAAGCAATCTTTATCGCTGGCTGTCATAATAGAATCAATGGCGATGTTCACTCCAATGCCGCGGCTAAAATTGCTGGTTTCTGTAATAATATTTGTGGAACCCTATCAGCGGTTAAAAATATCTATAATTGTGGTTTTAACTATATTGCAGTTAAACAGCCTCATGCACCACAACAGATCATGCCATTCTATGAAATGAATTACTACATGCAGCATGCCGATTATATCCATAATGGTAATTGGAAAATCACCGGACATTATAAAAATCTTGATGCCGGTATTCACTTTGTCAATGGTAATGTTCGCATCACCGGTAATAAAATCTCCGGTAATGTCACCATCGTTGCCACCGGCAATATCAAAATTACTGGAACCAGAATAACCCTTTCCGCTGCCGATACTGATAATAATATTCTCCTCTTCAGTGGCGGTAAAATTATTCAAGCTGGTAGCCGCAACCGTTTCAACGGTACCGTTTATGCCCCATTGAAGACCGTCCGTATCGCTGGAGCTCATAAAACATTCTCCGGCAAAATCATCGCCGACAATATTAAAATCACCGGAGGAAATATAAAATTTAGTAATTTTGATCCAGCTTATACTGCTCCAATAGTGCAATTTAATAATCCAGGTTGTGGTAACTGGAACTGGCAGTGGAATAACAACTGGCACCATAATTCACCCTGGCGGCCAAAACATAAAAACAAAAGCAACCGTAAACATAAAAAATAAAAAGGAACATCACACAAGCAATGAAGTAAAAAATGATACTCTCGCTAAGACGCAGAGACGCTAAGAAAAAAATGATACTCTCGCAAAGCCGCAGAGACGCTAAGAAAAAAATGTTCTTGTCTTTTTATTTCTTCATGAAATAAAAATCCAAGAACCCATTAAAAAAATAGAACCCCTTGGCGTCTTAGCGTCTTGGCGAGAGTATAAAAAAATAACCCATTGGCGTCTTAGCGTCTTGGCGAGAGTTACAATAAATAAAAAAACCTTGGCGTCTTAGCGTCTTGGCGAGAGTTATAAAAAAAGGTGAATTATGACAGAAAACGAAATAGGCCGTATTATTGTTAATACAGCTATTAATATACATCGTGAACTTGGTCCAGGTTTGTTTGAAACTGTCTATGAAGTAATCTTGGCTCATGAATTAAGACAGCATGGATTGTTTGTTGAACGGCAACTACCCGTGCCAATAAATTTTCATGGTATAAATTTCGATGAAGGTTTTCGGCTTGACCTTTTGGTTGAGAAAAAGGTTATTATTGAATTAAAAGCTGTTGAAGCAATTTCAAATGCCCATAAAAAACAATTGTTAACATATTTAAGATTAACTGGTAAGAAACTTGGATTTCTAATGAACTTCAGTGAAGCTCTGATGAAAGATGGTATTACCAGAACCGTAAATAATTTATAATAATAATAATCTCGCAAAGACGCAGAGACGCTAAGAAAAACCTTGGTGTCTTAGCGTCTTGGCGAGAGTTATAATAATAATGATCTCGCGAAGCCGCAGAGACGCTAAGAAAAAAAATGTTCTTGTCTTTTTATTTCTTCAGGAAATAAAAATCCAAGAAACCATTTAAAAAATAGAACCCTTGGCGTCTTAGCGTCTTGGCGAGAGTTACAATAAAAAGGAAATTGAATTATGGCTAAAAGTAAAAAAACAGCACAACAACGTTACTACCCGTTCCCACTCTGGCACCGCACCACCTCCGGTATCATGGCCGTCGTTCTATTCTTCACTATGGTGCTGCCATTCAACACCATTGCTGATGAAATATCCAATGCTCGCAACAAAAACCAAGCGGAAATTGCTGCCGCCCAAGCCCTCCGCAAAAAATATGGCAAAAATGATTCTGTCAAAAATGATTCTGCAAAAAGTAGTTCAAAAAATGATTCTGTAAAACATAATTCCCGCTCTTCGCTTAACCGGGCACTACTGAAATTACAACAGTTAATCCACAAAGCCGCCACCCAGCCGGAAACCCCATTAGCTGAACTTGGCATTGAACCCACCGCCCGAGCCATCACCACCGCCCTGGCTGAACACCGCACCAAACTCATCGAATCCGGTGCCAGTGATACCATCCTCAAACGTCACGATGCCTTTGCCGCCGCCATCACCGCCAAACTTAAACAACTGAAAGCCGCCTACATCAAGGCCGAGGAGACCGGCAACCGCACTGAACTCAATAAATTACTCAAACCAAAATCCCAGCCCAAAAAACGTCGTCTCCAGCACCGTAAACTCAAACGCAAACTGAATCGCACCCTAATATCTTCAATCCTCGGCATCACCCCCCAACCTTCATTCTCTTGTGTAAAAAATAACTTTCCTACTTTTAGTGTTTTTCGTAGTAAAAAAAATTATTCTGTCAAAAATTATTCTGTCAAAAATGCTGTTAAAAATAATCATTCTGTCAGCAATGCTGTTTCCCTAATTCGTAATTCATCATTCATAATTCCTAATTTCTCCCTCACCTCTCCGGATCCGCTCCTCCTCCTCTCCGCCGATGCCGATGACACCATCTCCGACATCCTCGTCGGAATAACCCAGCCCACCGCCACTGGCGTCCCAACCCCGGCTGATACCGCCGCCACCACCAACGCCCCAATTACCCAGACCATCACCGATCTCGCCGCCGCCCTGGACAACAACCCAATAAAAATCTATGAATATGTAAAAAATAATTTCAAATACCAACCCTATTTCGGGGTTATGAAAGGTGCCCTCGCCACTCTAGCCGAACAGGCCGGTAACGATGCCGACCTCGCCACGCTTACCGTCGCCCTGCTTCGAGCTGCCAATATCCCATGTCGCTATGTCTATGGTACCGTCAATATTCCAATTGAACGTGCCATGGCGATGGTCGGCACCACCGACCCCAATCTCGCCGCCGCCATGTTTATCCACAATGAAATTCCGGCTGCGAGTGTCACCGTCGGCGGTAAAATCACCGGCATTAGAGTTGACCGCATCTGGGTACAGATCTATATCAATATCTATCCCTACCTCGGAGCCGCCGACTGGGATCAAGGCGAACGTCACTGGATTATGTTTGACCCTGCATTCAAGATCAATACCTACAGTCGCCACCGTGATGTCGCCGCCGAAGTCGGTTTCGATCCCGATACCTTTCTCAATAATATCAAAGCCAAAGCCACAATCGATCTTGCCGCCGCCTCCGCCACCGCTCTGCCGCAAACCGATATCCTTGACACTATCGATAGTTTCGGCACCAAAATCGCCGACTATCTCGATGCCAACAACCTCACCACCGATAATGTCTATCGCACCCCGACTATTATTAAAGAAATTCTCAATGCCGCCCCGCTCTCTACCCAGTATATTGTCGAAGCGGTCGGCGGGGTCTATTCCGAATTGCCCGCCGCCTTCAGTTACCAACTTAAATTCAAACTCGCCGATGCCACCGGTCAGGAGCTCTTCAGCTACTCCGCCTCCATGCCGCAGCTACTCGGCAAACGCATCACGCTCGCCTATACTCCCGCCACCGCCGATGATGCCGCCATTATCAATGATAATCGCAATGAAACCGATTTCCCCTCCTACCTTGTCAGACTTGTCCCGACCTTCCAAATAGATGATACCACCCCGACATTGAATTTGAATAATGAACCGATGACCACCCCAATCGCCGCTGCCGGTATGGGAACCGCCCAAACCCTCGCTATCGACTTTACCTCGCCCGCCGGTGGCTTTGAAACGATTGAACATCACCTCCGGGCCGGTGGCTTCTATGCCGTCGGACTCAATGCCCAGAATATCCCAATTTCTCTGATCGCAGCCCGTCGTGCCAAACTTGCAGCGGAAAAACTCGCACTCTAAGGCGGCACTGTCAACTCCAACCCTGCCATTATCGGTGAACTGCTCAACCTGATCGCCCTCAACTACTATTACCAGATTGATAAACTTAACCAACTCGCCGCTGGAGCCCTAGAGATTAATCTCACCCGCCGCCCCTCGGAACTGCTCGTCGCCTATGATCTCGAAGTCGACGAAGTGCTCGGCCTGCCGGTTACCGCCAGAGCCGCATCTATCAAAATCGATGTCCGTCGCGACCTCTTCGCCCCCATCGCCATCAATGGCTCCACCGCGGTCGAAAATCAATTCATGATTACCACCGCCATGACCCGTTCCGCTCTCGAACATAACGGACTTGAACAGATGCTTGACCGCCCCGCCGTCTCCGCAGTTCGCATTATTCAGACTGCTAATAACGAATCGCTCCCCATCTATACCGTCACCAAAGCCAATTTCGCTAGCGTTAAAACTCTCCTTACACTTTCAGATAATGTCATAAATGACATTGATGCCGCCGTCAATGCCACCAACGCCACTGTCACCGTGCCACAGACTAATGTCGATTATGCCGACTGGAACGGCTCTGCCTATATCATTCTCGACCCCGATACCGGTGCCTCTTCATATATGCTCGAAAAAGGAATCAACGGCGGCGAAGCCCTCGTCGATTTCCTCAAACCGGCTGACCTTATCACCCCCGGCACCGCAACAACTCCATATCTCGAACTAATCTCACCGGCACTCGAATGGCTCCAGGTTCTCCAGGCCTCCACCTCCATTATCGGTCGTAGTTATATCCCCGCCGTCGCCGCCATGAACCGCTGGTTCAGCGACTCCGCCAATCTCGACCCCGCCGCCACTATCGCCGCCTGTATCGCCGTCTCCGGTCCCATTACTGCCTTTACCAATAAACCCGCGATTCTCAACCTTACCGCCACCAACCCCGTTATCAGCCCCAATGCCGACGGCATCAACGATTCATTCACCCTCACTGCCGATGTCACCCGCAAGGCCGCATGGACTGTCACCTTTACCGACAGCAATAACACCGTTCACACCGTCACCGGCACCGATCCCCAACTTGCCGCCACCTTCGACTTTACCGATGCCGCCAACGGCACCTGCACCTACGAAATCACTGCCGCCCACAATGGCGTCGATGCCAACCCCCGCACCGGCTCATTTATTATCGACAACCAGCTCCCGACCGCCTCAATCTCATTCCCTGCCGCCGATGCCGAAGTCAAAGACAATATCGTCATCCGCGGCTTCGCCAGCGATCTCCATTTCAAATCTTACACGCTCCAGACCCAACAGGGCTCCGCCGCCCCCGCCGCCCCCGTCACCCTCGTCTCCGCCACCGAACCGGTCAACGCCACCACCCTCGCGATTCTGGATACCAAAACTCTGGACAATGCCCCGACGCAGTTGATCCTCACCGTCACCGACGCCGCCGGTAACAGCTCAACCACCACCCGTTCCGTCACCGTCAATAATCCGCCTGCCGACACCACCGCGCCGGCAATCACCATTGCCGCCGTCGCTAACGGCGATCCGATCCGCGACGGCGATACCGTCACCGGCTCCGTCAGTATCATGATTAATGCCGTTGACCCCGCCAGCGGAGTCGCCAACGTTAAACTCTTCCTCGACGGGAATCTGCTCGCGGAGAATGACGGTAGTGAAACTCTCAACTATAATCTGGTGACTTCAACGCTGTCCGCCGGAGCTCATATTCTCTCCGTCACCGCCGTTGACAATGCCGCCAACAGCGGCACTGCGGAGAAAAACTTCACCGCCGCCGCTCCGGCAACCAATTTCACTGTCACGCCGACCACCGCGACTCCCGGCAATACCACGGTCTCCGTTTCTGCCTATTTGGCAGTCGCCGCCGAATGGACGCTCTCGTTTTCCGGCCCGTCGACAATTGACGACATCACCGGCAACGGCACCGCCGTCGTCGCCTCATTTGACGCCGCCGTTCTCCATGACGGAACCTATACTGTCACTCTGCACGTCAATGATGAAACGCCGCAACTCGACTTTGCGGTCGATCTGATCAACAACGCCCCGGTCGCCGCTATCGCCAATATAACCGAAAATCAGATTATCCGTGACGGTCTCTTCAACCTCACCGGCACCGCCAACGATGAAGACTCCGGTGCCGTGGTCGAATATCAGCTCCTCCTCCTCGACCCCGTCAACGAATCATTTATCGCAAATCTCACGCCGGACGCCGATAACCGCGACAACGCAAGTTACTGGCATGCCGGACGCGTCGCTAACGCCTCATTCGGCACCATCGACTTCACCACCACCCGCAACGGCTCCTACATTCTTCAGCTGAATGTCCGTAGTGACGGCGACCCCGCCTCGACCTCTGTCCCGTTCGCATTGAACTCACAGCTCAAAGTCGGTCAACTCTCATTCTCCCAACAAGATATGATTATCCCCGTCGCCGGTATGCCGCTCTCTGTCATCCGTACCTATAATTCATTCAATGTTGATACCGATGGCGATTTTGGTCGTGGATGGACCTGGGCAATCAAAGATGTCGAATTTAAAACCAATGCCCAGTACAGTTCATATTTCGACTATGATACCCGTGAATACTACACCGTCCGCTCAGGCGGCGGTCGTGACATCGACATCACCCTCCCAGACGGCAGACGCGTCACCTTCCACCACCGTATGCAGTTGGTCGGCAGTATGGGCTACCGTGCCTTCTGGGATGCTCCGCAGGGCGTCAATGCCACTTTGGTGCCGATACAGGATAACAAACTTACCACGTTGCCGGGACTGTTCCCCTATTGGGAAGCCGCCGGAGCCACCACCCCGATGGATAATTTCGAGTTCTCAGGCTTCTACCTCACGATGAAAGACGGTACTAGATACACTATCGAACGCGAACCGACCGGCGTCTACTATCTCGACGATCTCTACTCTGTCGGCAATCAGGTGCAGACCTACGGCAAAGCCCGCCTTACTGAAATCACTCAGCGTTCAGGTAATATCATCAAATTTTCTGCCGACCGCATCGAACATTTCAAAGACCGACAGGCGATGCTGGACAATACCCCGACCCGTTCCATCGTTTTTACCTACACCGACGGTCATATCACCGCCATTTACGACAACTCAGCCGTAGTTGACGGTATTAATGCCAGCACCCCAGCATCTTTCACCTACGAATATCAAAACGGTAATCTCTGGAAAGTCAATAAACTCGTTGATAAAGACGGGGCAACTTTTGCCGATCAATACCTCACCACCGAATATGTTTACGATGAACCAGATCTCGAACATTTTATCACCTCCATCAAAGACCCGCGCGGTATCACCCCGATGATCTGCAACTACGACCAGAACGGCAGACTTATCTCCACCACCGACGCCTTCGGCAAAACCGTCAAATTAACCCACTCCATCGCCGACCGCACCGAAACCGTCACCGACCGCATGGGCAATCAAACCCTCCACACCTACGATACCCGCGGCAATGTCACCAGCACCACCGATGCCCACGGTAACACCTCATACATCACCTACGATGACAACAACAACGAACTGACTACAACCGATCCCCTCGGCAATGTCACGACCTACACCTACGACAGTAGCAATAACCGCACCTCTGTCACCGACGCCCTCGGCAATACCAGCCGCTACTCCTATGATAGTTATTGCAACCAGCTCACTAGCACCGGTCCGCTGGGACATAAAACGCAAACGGTATATAATGCACAAGGGAAACCCGTATCAACTACCAATGCCCTCGGTCAGGAAACAAAATCATTTTATAATGAAAACGGGTACCTTGCTTATGTGGAAGATGCGTCAGGAGTCACAACCGCCAGTTATACCTATGATGCTTCAGGAAATATGCATTCCCGCACCAATAGTGATGGTTTTACTACAACCTATGAATACGATGCCAACGGTAATACGCTGTCAACTGAATATGAATGGGTTGGGGAAAACGAAACAAAAATTGTTAAAACTTCCACCGGCTATGATGCGGCTGGCAGAGTTACCTCTTCAACAGATTCTGAGGGAAATACTGCCACAACTGTTTATAACAACATTGGGAAACCAGCTGTTACTACTGATATTCTTAACAACACGACAACCACTGTTTACGATTCAAGAGGAAATGTAATTGAAACAATCTCCTCCGATGGTACGCGTTCAAGAAAAGTATATGATGCCGCCGGTCGGGTTCTGATTGCCACTGATCGCTACTATGTAACAGATGAAACTGTAAACGGCACCGGTTATACCTACAATGCTATTGGTCAGACTGTAAAAACTAAACGGCTGAAAAATGTTGTTGTCAATATTACCGGAACCGGAGATAATCTTGAAAGTGTGTATGAGGGGGCTGATAGCGAAATATCCTCCACCAGTTCAGAATATAATGCCGCCGGTCAGGTAATTAAATCCATCAGAGCAACAGGGGCAATTACCCGTTATGAATACGATGCAACTGGTAGAACGACAGCGATAATTGATGATCTCGGAAACAGAACAGAATTTTTCTTTGATGCGGCAGGTAGGAAAGTAAAAGTCCGTAACGCACTCGGAATTGAGACCAATTTTGAATATGACGCTCTGGGCAGAACTGTTAAAACCATCTATGCGGACGGAACCTTCACTGCCGTCACCTACAATACTAATGGGCAAAAATCGGCTCAAACCGACCAGTTGGGGCTGACAACAAAATTTGAATATGATGATTCCGGCAGACTGGTGAAGGTAATAAAACCACCAGTTGCAGATCCTGACAGTAACAATACGCTTGTTGCTCCTGTATACCTTTTTGCTTATAATATTTACGGTAATATGACAACTGTAACTGACCCTAAAGATCATCAGACAGTATTTGAATATGATTATCTCGGCAGACAGCAATCACGCACCTTGCCGCTTGGACAGTCTGAATCACAAACTTATAACTCCTATGGTCAGTTGGTATCCAAAACCGATTTCAAGGGTCAGAAAACTATCTTTGAATATGACGATTACGGCAGACTTGAATATAAAAAATACTACAATGCCGGCTCTTCAACCATGACGGAGGAAATTAAGTTTGTCTACGATGATCTCGGACGCATTGAGCAGGTGGTTGCCGCCAACGGCACAACTGTTTATGAATATGATTCACTGGGTAGGCTGATCAGTGTTGATTCTAGCGGTGAAGGTAAAGTCAACTATGAATATGATAATCTGAACCGTAAAATAAAAACTTTTACGACAAATTCAGCTACCCATTACACTTATGACAAACTCAATCGATTGGAAACTGTCACTGCACTTAAACGTGGCGGCATAGCTACCTCCGAAATAACCTCATACCATTATTCAGAAATCGGCAGTTTAAAATCTATAACCCGCCCCGATGGAACAATTGAAAATTATCAGTATAATGAGCTTAATCGGCTGGTCAACCTTACTCAGAAAAATCAGAATGATCAACTGTTGGCAGAATATATTTACACTTTGGCTCCGAACGGCAGACGCACTGGTGTAGCTGAACAACTTTTAAATACAGATAACAGTTCCTATATTAATCGAAACGTCACCTATCAGTATGACAACTTGAATCGTCTGACAAAGGAGCGTTCCACTTCGGTGATTGATAATCTTAATTACACCAGTGAATATTCGTATGATCAGACCGGGAACAGAAAAAATTATTCTGTCACCAATGATTCTGTAACAACTTCAACCAACTACATCTACAATAATAATGACCAGTTGATCTCTGAAACCACCGGCGCCGACCTCATAACCTATGAATACGACGCCAACGGTTCACTGACGAAGAAAACCACCCCTGACGGCAGGGAATCAGTTTACTACTATAATTTACAGAACAGAATGTCCGGGTCGGTAATCTCACGCATGGAGGGCAGTAAACTGGTTGAGATAGCCGCGAATTACACCTACAACCACAACGGTATCAGAGTACGCTCAAATTCATCTGTTTCCGTTGATAATGTTTCCAGTACTCAGAACAGAGTTTTTCTTATCGACAGCAACAATCCCACCGGCTATGCTCAGGTGTTGGAAGAGTTTGACGGCGTAGATACCACACCGATAAAATCCTACACCATCGGTCATACAGTGTTGTCGCAGACTGTCAACACTATAACCAGTCATCTGTTAAAAGACGGACACGGTTCAACTCGGTTATTAACCGCTCCCGATGGTGTTGTATCTTCACAATTCTCCTTTGATGCCTACGGAAAAATGATTGGTGGCAATCCCAATATAACCAATCCGGCAAATACCGATATGCTCTATTCCGGCGAACAATTTGACAACGGTCTACAAATGCAGTATCTTAGAGCCAGATATTACAACCAAAACAACGGTAGATTCAATCGCTTAGATCCGTATTCGGGCAACAACTATGATCCGCAAAGTCTGCATAAGTATGCATACACTCACAACGATCCGGTGAACGGCATTGACCCGACGGGCAAGTTTACGCTTCTAGAATTAGTTATAGTATTTACAGTAGGTGTTACAATAATATCATTTGGTCTTTCTCAATATAGATCTAGATCTAGTCAGAAAAGCATTCCCTACTCAGGTGATTTCAGAAATAAGGTTATTATTATCCAAGGTCATGCTACTGGTCAAGTTGGAAAAGCTACTAAAAAAACAATTGAAATTTATAAAGCAAGACATGGAAGAACGCCTTATGCAAACAATCAAAACAGGGAAAGTGCACCGTTTGCTTTGGGAATTATTTCTTGTTGGGGAGCACAGAAAGCCAGAGAAATTCGTTCAGAATTAAGAGCCGAAAATAATGATTTCATAGAATGGGTTAATGACTATGGTTACGAGGGGAATTATTATAAACTTTTTGCTAAAGGAAGCAAAGGAGAAGACGGTTATGATGAAATAGGTCAACGAGAAGCACCTGCTGGCTATATGCCTAAAAGGTTCGTTGCTATACAGAATGAGATAAAAGAAGCATCTAAAAAATTTAAGGAGAAAAGAATAAAACGTAATAACTCAAACACTGAAATAATATATTGGTCACCGACCGGACGTATAATAAAAAGGGAATCATTCTAATGAATTTGAATACAAAAATAGATATCGATAAAATTTTCAACAAATTCGGAATTAATTCAAAAATAAGAAGATATATTTTATCGTCTCTAATTTCAGTTATGGTTATTTGGTTATTCATACCGCCAATATTAGGATATTATTTTTTTATTCCCGATCTTTGTCTTGATAATAGTAGAGGAACTATTATTCTAGATGGTAAAAATTCTTTAGTTTGTACAGTCGGAGGCATTCGTCCAGCATATGTAGCAATGGCAGGAAAAGCCACGTACAGTAATTCTTATATTTCTGAAATTATTTTGCACAATGAAATATTAACATTTTTTTTTGCAAATGGAGAAATCGCGAGTGTTTTTGAACTCAAAAATAAATTTTTCTGGATAGCGTGGCGTGAATTGGAACCATCAGATGGCGACAATAGCTGGCATTATGGATTGCCATTATATGAACCTATTGCATTTTTTCAGACATTAGCGGTGCGGGGAAGATATTTAAGGGAAAAAAAGAATAGGAAAAGGTAAAAAAAAATAGCATACTCTCGTCACCTCTGTAGGGTGTAGGTGTAGGGGAACAGCGAGTTCCGGACGAGTAAAAGACTAACATTTATTAGCGTATTTTTTTGAAAATTATTCATTTTTTCAGATGGATAAGTGTTGATTGAAAATTAGATATGGTAAAACTGCCAAAACCAG
>JAUZSW010732119.1:0-46285 GCA_034780735.1 Hyalogyrina grasslei
GATGATTACAAGCCCCCAGTACAAGGCGGGGAGGGGCTTTTATACACGACTGAAGAGCTTGATATTTGGAATACCAGCCGTAAAAGTGGTGCTTATAAAGCGAACTGGGACAACCGGATACTTGCGGGCGCTAAGCTTTTTATGAATGGTACGCACGACAAGGCCCCTTGGGTTGGCTATACAGGGAGTGGATGTTGGTATGTGGACACTAACAAGCATCCACAAGATAATAACCGGCCCCGAGGGATGTGGGCTAATCAGGCTGGGTTTGTATACCGCGTTTTAAAGTATGCGGGTGATCCGGGAGCGGATGCGTATTTCAATAAGGTAAAGGCTTATCTTTTGGCGCATACCACAGTTCCAGGTATTAATTTCAGGAATACGAATAAATGGTGTTATTCATCAGTTTCTAGGCAAGGTCATCACCAATGGTTTGGTGGATGGATGAGGCGCCTTGCGATTGCGTACTCTTGGATCAAGGCCGATATGAACGCGGCGGATCGAGCAAAGTTTGAAGCTTGGCTTATAGGTGCTGGCCGATACATTGTTAAGCATAATGAATGGCATATAAAAGAGAACTTTAAGGACCGGTACAACGATAAGTATGAGTGCGTACTCAGTCCTTGTGAGGGCCCGAAGACGGGTATTATTTATGATGGTGGCCCAAATCATCACCAGACACATGACACATGGAATAACCGTGGGTCTGCGGTTGCGTCAGCCGCCGGAATTATTTGCTTGGTGACGGGTGATAATACGCTAAGGGACAAAGGGAAAAGGTTCTTTAAAGAGTCTCTTCGTTACTCTGTTTGGCCCGACGGAACCTACGTGGACATTATTCGCACAAGCCACACGGCGACCAACGCATGGTCATACCCTGCCGATTATCAAGGCTCTATGTGTACGATGGCGGATGCTCTTGCTAGGACAGGCGACGATAGCCTTTACAAATACTCCTATAGAGAGGGTGTCGGGGGGACTCAATCAAAAGGTGGAGATCCCGCTAAGAATATTAAGGCTGTGTTATTACATCTTGCGCGTCAGGTTGATGGGACGATCAAGAAATATGGAGTCGGCAAACCTCATACCTCTGGGAATGTTATCAACTCAAAAAATACTCAAGGCTATGGTAACGGGAACCTCTCGGATTTATATTTCATTCAGCCAAATATTTATTACAAAATCGATTATGTAAGAACGATATACACACGAACAGCCCCATGGGCGCCGCCTCGTCCGAGCAACCCATCCGCAGGGTGTGATCATTATACGGGTGACTTGGGTACATACCCTGACGTTGAGTTTATGTGGGGTGGTTTAGAAGGTAAGATTTGGCCGTATGGTTGATTTAATTTAATTGGAGAAAATGAAATGCCTGGAAGTACGCTATACGCGAAATTTACATTAGAGGATGTTGAAGACCAGACCGTCAACGTTGTTTTTGATTGGGATAGTGTCGATAACCCTGGCGTAACCGTTACAACTCATCCCGCGCTGGCGTCAAATGGCGTTGTACAGCATGCGGTTAATCAGGTCGTGTCAGAGGATAGGCGTTATGTGGTGAAAGTCACTGCGACCGATTCAGCCGGAAACGACACCATCGCGACGAGCTCGGTCGAGGTTGTGGCGAATAAAGGGCCTAAGATCGTCATCCTTTCACTCACCTCTGGTCAGTAGATATGGCGACTAATCGCTGGTTAACGCTGACAGTAAAAGTCTCTGACGAGGACGGTACGGTACCGCTGGTTATAGACTGGGATTCTGCGGCGAATCCTGGGAATATGGTTTCCCGCGTCACAGCTGTCGCGGATGGGTCTACTGTTAATTCGTACAAACAAACAGTTGCGGAGAAGCGTGCCTATACTGCGCTGATTAAAGCGACGGACAGCGATGGAGCAGAGGCGGCGAGGTCTATTGATACGAATGGCGTTATCCCCGATCCCGATCCAGATCCTGATCCCGATCCAGATCCTGATCCTTCAAAGACTAGTAAGTTAGGCGGGAATGGTAATTTTATTTCTAGGGATTGGCAGGCGACGAACCCGTTCAAAGCTAACGTAAATTTCGCTACCTGCTGGAACTCCGGCACAGTTGATCACGTAACGAAGATCAGCCCTTGGCGCGACGACTTCCTAGAGATGATTAAGTTTCGCTCAATGTGGAGAGGGATGGATTGGTGCAATACCAATAGGAACCTTATTCAGAATTGGAGCCAGGTGATGGCCCCGACAAACCAAGCGAATAACAACACTCTAGGGTTTGGCCAGCAGGGTACTTCAAGTCCATTATCCTATGAATGGCAAATCGATTTATGTAATAGGATGAACATGGATTTGTGGACTAATGTCCCTCATATGTCTTGGCTAAAAAAGGATGATTACTGGGTTAAGCTGGCGAAGCTTATCGGCGCCAGATTAAAGCCTGGCCTTAAAGTTGTTCCTGAATACTCGAATGAGGTTTGGAATACTGCGTGGAAATCTGCGGACTGGCGCGCCAACCAAACGGTATGGACGGCGACTCAAGGGGGTTACTCAGGGACTTTAGCGCCTCCTGAGGGTGGCAACTGGGATGGTTTTTACGCTCAAGTGCGGGAGGGCCACACGAATGCGTTCAAAGACCTTTGGGAAATATTCGATAGGGAGGTTGGACGCGATAGGGTTTGGCATGTCCTTCCAGGCCAGCGAGTGGGTAATGACGTTAAGGAGAAAGTGCTTTTAGCTAAATCCAAGGGGATGTCGATTGATGCTATAGCAATAGCCCCTTATTTCGGCAGCTCTATTTTGCCCAGTAACACAACTGGCTTTTGGGACTCTATTAACGCTGATATCGACGGCCATGTTACGACGGTCATGAATACAATGAGAGCCTTAGCTAATGAGCACAGTTTGAAACTATTCTGCTACGAGGGCGGTCAGGAAGTCACAGGAAAGGGAAAGGCCGATACCCGCCCCGTGAACAGCGATCCTAGGATGTACAATGCGTACACGAAGTGGTTGAACATTGTCGTCCCTAAATGCGACGTGCTATGCACATTTACTAACGCCGCTAGAGAAAGCAAGGATTTCGCCTTCGGAGAGACTCGGGATATTTCGGCCTCTCTATCGACTGAGCATAAGCTCAGGGCTATTGTTGATTACGCTAAATCTAAGGGGTGGGAAAATGGGTAAGCTAGCGATTAAAGAAGAGTCGTTAGAAGCCGCGAAAGCTGCGGCTAAGGAGCTCCCTCTCGATCATTACTTTACGGATGGCGTTTATCTTCGGGTTATGACTATCCCCGCGAACGTAGCTGTTGTTGGGCACCTCCACAAGACCAACCACTATAGCGTGGTGCTTGAGGGTGAGATGCGTATTAAGGTAGGGTACGAGGTGACCGAGTTAAAAGCAGGGGATGTATTCCATACTGGGGCAGGGACTTTTAAGTCATTTATTACAGCGACAGAATGCCGACTTATGAATATCATAGCGACAGATGAAAAGACGGTTGATGGTGCAGCTAAGGTGGCTATCGATGAAAGCTATATGGAGCGGCTGGGGGATAGCCTTAAGTTGATCCATCCCTCTCTTTTACTTGAAAATCAGGAGGTGGAATCGTGAGTTTTGGTTATATAATCAGGGGTGTTATTGGCGGGGTGGCCAGCGCTATCGGGCAGCATGACGAGAATAAAGCAAACGAAAGAGCGGACGAGAAAACAAACGCCCAAACCGAATCAGGAAAGGCGCAAGCTAACGCCGTTCAGCAAGAAGCTAACATGTTTGGTTATGCACAGATGGCTCCCTGGATGCAGGGCGGGATGAACGCCTGGAATGCGATGCAAGAGGGTATGACGGGTGACGGGGCTTTTAATAACTTTGACCCCGCCGCAGCTAAGAACGTACCTTTGTGGACGCTCCCGGAGCATTTGTCAGGTCAGGCGGGTGGCTGGAGTCCGAATACTCAGCCGAGCGCTGTTCCTGGTTCTTCTGCGTATAACCAAACGCTGGTTAATGGGTTAAGCGATGAATTTCCCACCGGCCATTACGGAGAAGAAACCCCCAAAGAGCAACTTGACCATATCCACGCTATATCCCAGCAGCAAGGATATATGGACGAAGAGGTGTCCCAGGGTCCAGGAGGTATTGCGAATAGTTTGAATAGCATGCAGTCAGGTAACGGCGACGCGATGCAAAGGGTTTTACGTGAAAAAAAGAGGAGGGAGGAGCAAGAGCGGCGAGCGGCCTCCGTCCAGGGACTTAAGATTAGGAGATTTTAATTATGGCTAGAAACTCAATGTCGCGTGTTTTGCGGAAAAAAAATACACTTACAAGGATAACCAAACCATCTACCAGCAGCGGGGTTAAAGGGGTTGGTCAGTATGCTACTGGTGGTGGGAATGCTTCCGTTGGCAATGTCCGGGGTGATTATACGCCTGGTAATGTGCGTAGTGAGTACACGCCTGGCAATGTCCGCAGTAATTACACTCCCGGTAATGTCCGTAGTGATTACACGGCTAACCAGTTAAATCACGACTCTACCTACAAGCCGGAAACGTTTAGTAAGGATACGAATTACAAACCTAAAGAGCATGATTTTGATTATAAATCGTCCCCTGGGTATGAGTTCTTACGCAAGGAGAACCTGCGCGCAGTAACAAATCAGGCTGCGGCTCGTGGAATGGGTAGTTCTGGCGAGGAAAAGGCCGCGCTGATTGACCGCAGTAACTCAATGGCGGCTCAGGATTATGGCGCTCAGTGGGGCCGTAGCATGGACGAGCACCGATTCAGTGATAACCAGATGCGGTATGCTGATGATATTGATTGGAATAGGGCTTATCAGACAGCTCAGTACAGCGATAATCAGCAACGCTTTTATGACCAAAACCGGTTTAATCAGGCCGCTACAAAATTCAATATGGACGAGCAAAGTAGGCAGTATGCCTCCAGTTTCGGTCAGCGTGGTGACCAATTAAACGAAGGGAACCGGCAGTTCTCAGCTAATTTCGGCCAGCGTGGCGACCAGTTGAACGAAGGGAATCGACAGTTCGGCGCGAGTTTCGGCCAGCGTGGTGACCAAATGAACGAGGGGAACCGCCAGTTCGGCGCGAGCTACGGGCAGAGGGCCGATATAGCTAACGCTAATAATGCGATCCAAATCCAAGGGATGAATTTTAACCAGAACATGCAGAACATGCAGTTCAACCAAGGTCTTAGAGACACCAAGTGGAATCGCTTAATGCAGATGTCTAACACTGGGTATAATGCGACAAATAGTATGGTCAACGGTGCGTATGGAAGCGCTAACGCGATGTCGGCTGCGGCTACCGGCGGTAATTACCAGTACACGCCTCAAGGAAGTGTTGTTAACGCTGGGGTCCAAGGCGCACTAGGTTTTATGTCGGGTATTTAATTTAACAGGTCTAAATTATGGCAACAGATTATTTCAAACAAGGGCTCGCTTTAGGTGAGTCATTCCGGCGTCACAAAAAAGAGCGTGAGGATAAAGCCAAGGAGTCAGAAGAAAAGCTTGAAAAAGCAAGGCTGAAGGCTGTTGAGGCTCAAGAAAAGGCACGTAAAGAAGAGGTTAACACTAAAGCGCGCCTTGCTTATTCGGTTATCAATAGTGGAGATCCAGAAGCTAATTGGCAGCGGGCTAAAAAAACTCACCCAGGCTTGGTTAATGATGATACAGATCGCAGAGTCCTTCAAGAGTGGGCGATAGGCGGTGTGGAGTCTGGTGTGCTAGGTAAGGCCTTTATTACCCAGCAGCAGAAGCAAATGACGGCACGGCTTAAGTCATCAGGGATGCAGCAAGCGCAAGGGTATGACGAACATAATGCCTTGAGGGACAACAAGCTGAAACGAGGGATGGTTGATTATAAATTAGAAGCTGACAAAAAGAAGTTGTCTTATGCGACCGATCAACGCCTAAAGTTTCAGCAGGCGGGTAACGAAAATGCCCGTGAAATGGTTGACTACAAGCTAGGGGCTAATAAGAAACAAGCCAAATATTCCGCCGATCAGCGTTTACGCCTTCAGAATTCAGGGATGCAGAACGACCGTGAGCGGGGTGCTATAGCGATAGCAAAGCAACGTGATAATGCTAGATTGAAGGCGCCGCCTTCAGCCCCTCCCGTAACCCCTCCGCCCTCTATACAAGCACCTCAAAGTTTTGGAGGAGGCGCTAATGGTGCTGGAATGGAGATGGTTAATAGCGTCATGGGAGGGAAAGCGAACCCCCAAGAAGTAGCTGCCGTCTGGAAGGATACGAGCGCTTTAGTTGAGTCACGCGGATTAGATATGGAAAAAGATGGACCCAAGATAGCCAGCTCTATTTCTAGGGTGAAAGCTACGGAGAGTAAGGTTGTTAAAGTGCTGGGCTCTATAGGGGTAAACCCTGATGATGCTGTGGTCGCGTTACGGGCGGTCGCCAAGCAAAACCTTCAGGCCAGTGATGACGATCTGGTTCGCTTGACAATGCAATACATAAAAGGAATGAAGTGAACTATTCAGAGTCTCTTAGTTTTTTATATGGCGACGAAGATAAGGACGAGGATAAGGATAAGCCCCTTCCTTCTGGTGAAGCCTCCGAAGGTGGCTATTACAACGATTACATTGCTATGTACGGTGATGACTCTAGCGATACTGATAGCGGTTTTACCAAGGGGTTAAAGAGTGGCGTACAGGGTTTTGGTGGGACTTATTACGCACTAAAGTCCCTAGCTACTAACGATGAGTTAGACCGCCAGCGTGCTATCCAAGTTGGTGATAGAGCCCCTAAAGGCGAATCATTTGTAGACGCGTATAAAGAAGGTGATCTAGGAAAGCTGTGGGAAGCGACTAAATTTGCTGCCGGTAATGGGCTTGTTTCTATTGGCTCTATTGTCGCGGGCGGTGGTGTGGGTGGTGCTGCGGCCAAAGCTGCGGGGGCGGGTGTTAAGGCAGGTGTTACGGCGGGTGTTATGGCCGCCAGTGCCCCGCAAAACGTGGGTGAGGCGGTTACTAAGATCGAGGACAAAGGGGCTGCTCTTTTTGCCGGAACGGTTACTAGTCTGCTGGATGCGCTCCCTGTTATGGGCGTATTCAAAAAAATGGGTATCGCTGATGACGTGGCTAAAAAGGTTACTGAGGAGGCAATTAAGAAATTCGGGGCTAAGGAGACTATTAAGAAGCTCGGGAAAGACACCGGGACAGGGTTCCTTCAGGAAGGAGGGACAGAAGCGCTGCAAGATTTTGTTATCGACGCGACCAAAAATTATATTGGCGAGAGCCCCGAACTATTCTCCGATGAGAACATAAAAGGGTGGATCGATTCCGGGGTTTCTGGTGCCGTGGCTGGTGGTGGGATCTCTGCGGGAGCCTCGTTAATCGGTAACGCGCGCGCTCCTAGTTATACTGAAGATTTAGATTCACTCCAAGAGAACCCAGGCGAAACATTCGATCCTAGTGATCCAGTCAAACAGTTTGTTTCAGGGCGTGAGGTAGATCCAACCCACGCCGATATTATCGGCCAGCCTATGCAAACACAGGAGCCGACCGTTACCTCCGCAGGGGAAGAGCGCTCGTTATCTGAGGTCACCGCTGAACTTTCGTTAAAAGACCCTAAAGAGGCGATGACGTTAGCGGATGAGCTGCAAGAGAATCTACCTGTAGAGCAAAAGGCCGCACTGTATGAAGCTGCTGCGGCCCCGTCACCGCTTAACGCTGAGTCATCTAGCCCCCGAGCTATTGATCGACTCGAAGGTAAAGAAGTAGCTCCGCAGGATGTCCCCGAGCTTATCGATGGGGGTGATGGGCCCGTCCTTGAAGTAGAGGGTCGAGACTCCACCATCCCAATCGGAGACCCGATACCCTCGGACGCCCCAGGAATTAAACCCGAATCCACCAGCATTGGCGGTGAGAGTGTCCTTGACGGGGATGGGCTTGTTGAGGATGTAGCTCATGATGTAGCTCCTAATTATAGTGATTCTTTAAAGTTTGTAGAACCGTCGTGGTCGGCAAAAGACTCCGTCCAAAAGCAGATGGATATTATCCAGCCGTCTGCGGCTAAGGCCTCGCCAGAAATTGTCGATTTGGTGAAGGGGAATAATAAGATAACCGCAGGCTTTAGCAATAAAACCTTACAATCTATAAGGAAAGACGGTGCAGATCCCAGCCAAGTTAACGGGGTTATCCGAGAGGGGCGTTTAGAGTTCAACCCAGAAAGGATAAAAACTAAGGAGGATTTGCGATCACTGGTCGCCCATGAGTCAAATCATCTAGGCATGTCAGGGATGCTGGGTGGAAAATTAAACCAAACCCTTGACAAGGTATCCAAATCAAAAGATCACGTCGTTAAGAACGCTCTGCGCGAGGCTGCTGGGCAATATAAAGACCAGCTATCAGGGATGAAGGATGTAGACGCCCGTAGGCTGATTGCTTCGGAGGCGATTGCTAAATTATCAGAAAAAGGGGTTAATACCAATCTGATGCAGGGCGTTATCCAGCGAGTAAAAAGATCGTTAAAAGATGTTACAGGGCTGGAGTACTCAGAGTCAGATGTGTCGTCATTGATCGCTAGTTCCGCTAATTATGCCCAGAATAATGGGTTGCTGGGAGATACTAAGGCGATCAGCGGCGCGCAGTACTCTATGGATAATAGTCTAGAGAAAGAAAAGGCTGATCTAATTTCAGGGAATAAATTTAACACCCCAGCAAAAGAAATAATCACCTTAAAAAGCCGACTGAAAAAAATCCGTGAAAATTTAGGTGCTGACAACAGGGGGCACCAAATAAAGCGGTTTGAGCAGAATTTCATCGATCAATTCTCCTCATTCAAAAACGTTTTGAAAGATAAGGACGCATGGCAGATGAGCCACTTAACCGAGGCTCACGCAGGGGCCACAGAAGCGATTATCGACCACGGCACTCCTATTCTAGAAGAGAACGTGATAACGATTAATAAGGGCGAAAAAAGCTTCTCGCAAATCCTCGGGGGATTGAAAGGCGAGGGGAGTGTATTTATGAAGTGGGTAGCAGGCAACAGAGCTGAAAGGTTGAAAGGGGAGAATAAAGAAAAGCTCTTTTCCCGTGAGGATATTTCCTTATTGAAGTCCTTAAACGAGGGGACTATGTCGGACGGCACGGCCCGCGCGCCAGCCTATGCACAAGCATTGAAAGACTTCCAGGTTATGCAAAACAGAGTGAATCAAGTAGCGGTGGACACGGGGCTTATGTCTAAGAAAGCGGCTAAGCAATATTCCGAGGAAGGATTTTACGTCCCTTTCAACCGGAGATTCGAGGACGGGAAGCACAGCCCTTTCTCGGGCGGGTCGCTTGAAGGGCAGTATGCTTTCAAGAAATTGAAGGGCGCGGACATTCCGTTAAACGATTTGATTACGAATACCGTGGCTAACTGGGATCACGTTATCCATGCGTCACTTAAAAACCAAGCTGCGCTTAAAGCTATTGATACTGCGCTATCCCTAGGGATAGCGAAAAGAAGAAAAGGAAGGAAAGTAACTAAACCACCAGGGAAAAGAAAGAAAGGAGTCGATGCGGCTAATGGCAAGGAAGCGACTAAGGTGTTTAAGCCGCCCAGCAAAGGGCCGAGGACGGTTTCTGTTCGCCGTGGTGGTGTTGAAGAGATGTATGATATCGCCGAGGGCCGTGACAATCAGTTGGTGCTTGACTCATTGACCGTTGAGCGCCCTGAAATTCTAGACAACCCTATTATTGAAGCTTTCGGGGTTACGAAGAATCTAGCTGCGGCTGGGATCACTGCGTCAGTAAAATTTAAGCTGGGAAATCTCGTTAGGGATACTATCCAGACAGCGGCAACAGGCATGCACAGTGCATACATACTGCCTAACGTTATCAGGGGGTGGAAGGCCACAAAGGCCGACAGTCAAACGAGTGCTGACATGATGGCTGGCGGCGGGATATTCACCGCGACCGGGTGGCGTAAAGCGATTGATGACCCTACCGAGATACAGCGGCTGATCGATAAAAAAATTCCATCAGACAAGGCGCCTACTATTCCGGTTAAATCGTGGCGGGTTATTAAAGCTCTATGGCGTAAATATGACGAGGTGGGGGCCCGATTCGAAAATATTAACCGTGCTTCTGAGTATGTAGCGCTGCGCAAAAAAGGAAAAAGCCGCCTGGAATCTAACTGGCGCGCAAGGGATGTTACAGATTTCACCCGCGTAGGCATACTACCGTTCACGAAGACCGTTGCTAAGACAGCACTGTTTGTTAATGCGCGCGTGCAAGGGATGTCTAAGGTTGCCCGAGAGGCGCGCAACCCGGAGCAGAGGAAGCAGTTCTACGCGGTAGCCACGGCTTACACGGCGGCCTCTGCCGGGATGTACATGGCTATCCGTGAGGATGACGATTATAAAGATTTGAGCGACTCCGATAGGGATATGAACCATATTGCCAAAATCCCAGGGGCGGATTTTCTCATCACCATTCCTCGGGCATTTGAGCTGGGGACTGTAACGACAATTGTCGAGCGCTCGATTGAGCAGTTTGTTGATGATGAAGTTAACGGCAAACTCTTTATAGATAGATTGCGGCATGCGATCCTTGAGACGTTGAACCTAAATCCTATGCCTCACGCTCTTAGGTTGAAGAAACAGATACAACAGAACAGGAGCGATTTTACTCAGTTCCCTATCGAATCAATGTCGATGATGAACAAGTCTAAAGTGGAGCGAAAGGATAGTTACACCTCGTCAACCGCCGAGGGTATCTCTCGCGCTATCGATTTGGCGATGGTGGGTGATACCCCTCTATCCCCTGCTCAGGTTGATTTTCTTATTTACGGCCTCTTTGGCTGGGCTGGCGATAAAATCACCGAGATAGCGGACGGGGCGGTGATGGATTGGGCGATGGATAAGCCTGATAAGCCTGCTAATCAGTTCATCGATAAACCCGTGGTGAAAGAGTTCTTAGGGAAATTTATAAAGCCTACAGAGTGTAGATCCTCTAAGCATTCAGCAAAGCTTTATGATAGGAAGAATAAGTATGACGAGCTAAATGGCGATTTTAGTGGTGGAAGCAAGAGAAAGATTACTAAACTTCTAAAGAACCATGTGGGCGCTATACGAGTGACTACGGATAAAAAGGGGGAGAATCATTACAAATACAAGCTATCCCCTGATGCAGACCGTGTAGCTAAAGTCTTTAGTGATGTAAAAACTGAGAGAAATAACGCGCTTGAGTCGACCACCTTAACGCCCGAAGAGAAGAGAGAGATTGTTAATAAAGGGGTGAAATTCAAGAATGATATCGCTAGGGATTTCACGCGCTACATGCAGCACGTTGACGATTTCTACGATAATTATAAAAAGTCAGATAACCGAGTGGCCCATGCTAAGACCCTGGGTATTTTGGATAGGCTCCAGGCAGAGAGTGATAAGATTACGAAGCGCAAGGATCTGGGCCCTGCCGAGATAGGTCGACGCGCTAAATTGGAGTTAAAGCGGCCTTTGTGGAAAGCGATGGCGGATTTAGCTAAGAAAGAGAACGACAAATTTTAACGGGATTGATATGGGAATTATTTCTAACAGTATTATTTCAGATGGCGTTTATCCTAAGTGTGGTGGCGGTGGAGGTGAAGGCCCTCCACCTGTGACTCATACAACGTATGATTTCACAGCGACAGCGGCTACGACTGCAAGCATAGTGTTCCAGGATGATGGCGACACTCAGGGAACGGTCGTAAAATTTAAAGGAACCGATTACCCAAGCCCTTTTACTGAGGCTATGTCACCAGGTGAGGTGGCGACGTTATCGATCCCGTCGACCAATACGCTGAAAACATTTAAAGCGATAAGTGGTTCTCTTAGTGGTGATTTAACGGGGCTAGCCCCTTCGCATACGCTCTATTTATACGGGAATGATCTTACTTTTTCGGGTGATTTAACGGGGCTATCTCCTTCTTACTCGGTATTCGTATACGGGTCTAATCTTACTTTCTCAGGTGATTTAACGGGGCTATCTCCTTCGTACCAACTTTATTTATACGGGCATAATCTTACTTTCTCGGGTGATTTAACGGGGCTAGCCCCTTCACATACGCTCTATTTATACGGGTCTAATCTTACTTTCTCGGGTGATTTAACGGGGGCATCTCCTTCTTACTCGGCATTAATATACGGGTCTAATCTTACTTTCTCAGGTGATTTAACGGGGCTATCTCCTTCGTACCAGCTCTATTTATACGGGTCTAATCTTACTTTCTCGGGTGATTTAACGGGGGTGTCTCCTTCGCATACGCTCTATTTATACGGGGCTAATCTTACTTTCTCGGGTGATTTAACGGGGGTGTCTACTTCTTACTCGGTATTCGTATACGGGTCTAATCTTACTTTCTCAGGTGATTTAACGGGGGTGTCTCCTTCGTACCAGCTCTATTTATACGGGGCTAATCTTACTTTCTCGGGTGATTTAACGGGGCTAGCCTCTTCGTACCGGATCTATTTGATCGGGGCTAGCCTTACTTTCTCGGGTGATTTATCCTCTGCCGACCCCTCTCTGCCCATATCGATAAGTGGGGCTCTAATGACCTTAACCGGGTATTAAAATACGTTAGGGTTATCTCTTTCCCTTGAAAGCCTGAGACGGTAATTGTCGTTCAACATCCTAGTGACTTCCTTAAGGAACTCACTAGGTACCAAGCTCATCCTGGCTTTAACGTAAGGCACCGCCGTCACGTTATTACACCAAAGGTAATACTCCCTAGCCTTCCACTTTCCCCGAAGTTTAGGGAGCGCCTCCTTTGCGTGTTCTCTAGGTGTCATTCTTTGCCCTTAGGTTTTGTAGCCCATCGACCAAGACGATCCCCACCTCCCCCTTGTCTGGGTCGCATCCGCAAGATCTAAATAGGTTTTCTATTTCTGGTTGATCTCCCAAGATGGAAAATGGCAAACACCGATAAGGACTTTTTCGGTTATGTTTATGCGTCATCCCGCACCAGCACAAAGCGTTAGGCGCATTAGAGAACGCCTGAACCCCGCAATCAGCGCATTTATAGATAGGGTTCCCGCCTGGGGTCATTCCGGCTCCGGTTTTTGACTTTAATATTCTACCGCCACAAGCTCTGCATAAGTGATCCACTATTGTCCAAGTTATTAATTGTGTCATGATTTTAATCTCCTTTATTTCTAGTGATATAGGCGAGCCACGCAAACCAAGACAGCACCATTACCATCGTAATTTTCTCGTCGCTTATCCCCATTAAATGGTTTGTGGCCTCCTCAAACCAGGTGATCATCATAAATAAGATGATCACCCAAAAGAGAGCCATAAGGTTTCCCTTCAGGTTAATCACAGTAAGTTATAGGCGTCTGAGAAAACACCCCCAGCCCACAATAAAAAAAATATAGTGATAGCAAGCAATGCCTTATGCGATCTCGTTGACATGGGATACTCCTTTGGGCGGTCTTTGAAGTCTGTGTTTAACGTTTTATTCATCATTAGCTATGTTCCCCGATAAGAATATGCCATTTTCTGTGCATTCCCTGTCGTAAGCATCGAGCAGCTCGCTAAGCTCTTTAGTGCTCATTTTTGATGTTACCCTAATAAATCTCATCGCTTTAACAGCGTCTTCGTAGACTAGATCGCTGATCTTAGTTAGTAAATAGAACTCATTGAATTCTGGATCTGCGCGAAGAATAGGCACGCCAAATAGTAATTTAACATATCCCTTTTCCTCTTCTGGCGAACATCCTTTTGATGCCGCCGCCTCAGAGATCCATTGGTGCAATAGTGTATTCTGGGCCAGGCTTCGCTTACCTTTTTTGTCAAAAACGCTCATTAGGAACGGCATCTCTCGCCCCCGTTCGATTTCTTTCCTGATTACTTGCGCAGCCGATCTTATTCCTACAATCAAGTAAATAGCTTTTTTCACTTTAATATCTCCTTTTGGGTCACATCGACACAGTAATGAATAATATAGAGAGAATACCGACGGCAATCAGCAGCACGTTTTCTGTCTCGTTAGCCAATACCGTCTTTATTTTGGTAAAAAAATCTTCGTGTTCCACTTTAAATCTCCTTTAATAGTTCTACATATTCTGCTTTTTTATCTAGCAGATCGTTGATGTTAAGAATTAAGGCTGTCTGGATTAGATCGTCCCTTTCTACCCTTATTATTTTCGTGGGTAGGTTGGGATGGTAAAGAAACAGATCCACCCAATCCAATTCACAAACTAACATTTGCATCTGTATTTGGGGCGTCCTACTGGGCGGCGGCTTTTTATGTCTTGCGTAATAAAGCAGGCTGTTTACATGATTCCTAGAAAGGCATTTTATTTCAAGCCCCCCTTTGTCGCCGCATAGCCCGTCAGGGCTAGCCCCTATCCGACCGTCATCAGTTAAACAAAACCCAACCTCGGTTACTGAGGTATTCGTCTCAAATATGTAGGCATCTCTAGCCTCAGCCTCCATCTTATGGCCGCGCTCTGTGTGTTCATTCCCCGCCCATTGCATTATATCTCCTTGTGCGATTTCGCACCCAGCCAGGTACTCAGCGTACTTCGTTAGTGAGGAGCTACGCTCGCCCTTACTGGTTATGATCGACGACGCCATGCTAGCAGAGGGCCTCCCTAGCCTAGCGGCGAGCCATTCGGGCGTATTTTGCTTATGATTCAGTATTATCATTGTTTCTACCCCAACCCTCATTATTCGCAGCTATTTTTCTAAGTAGGACTTTTTCTATGGCGCTGTAATTTGCGGCCTTAATATCCTTAATCTCCTTAACCTTCACGTAGCGCAAGAAAGCGGTTCTTTCCCCACCCGACTCAGCGAGTAGTTTCTCTATCCTCATCACTTGAGTGGGCAGAATGCTCTTGATAGGCGCCGCCTTTTCGGCACTCGGGCTGCGTACCGCTCTTTCCGCGTCATCATCAGCTTGGATAACCCCTACCATCGCCGCTAGGGCGTAGCGACGGGCGTAAGTGATAGCGCTCCCATCAGCCTGCGGGTCATTCTGTTTATTTACCGCGAGCGTTAATGTTCCGTGAACGTGTTGCCCTGATTCATGCAAAATCATTGTGTCTACCCCAACCCGACCGTTTTCAAAAGTAGGGCTTTGAATGACTGAGAAACCATTATTATGCAGCGCCTCTCCGCAAGCTTCCCAAACAGAAGCCAGATCCGCATATCTATTTTTGAAAAAAGGATTTTCAGATCCTTTTATTGCGGCTTTCATTTCGTTTTGAGCCGCACACATGGCTTTCGCGTATTTGTCGATAGCATCAGATCTATACATTAATTCAACCCCCCATCTTTAACACTTGCAATGCATTCTTGTTCGGCCGCGTCCTTCAGCATTGCCTTTAAAACCCTGGCTATCGCAGCCAGCATAAAGGAATCTGAATCTGGCGTTTTGAATAAATTGTCCAGCAATACCACGATGGCCGGTTGAATTTCGCCGATCAGAACCTCCACCGCGTACTGCCCCGTAAATAGCTCGTCCATTTTACTAGCGACGAGATCGTCGTACCTTTCCTGTTGCTCTTCTGTAAATCCTTCGTCGTCCATTTTAATCTCCTGTCTCTTCATGAAATTTTTTATGAAAGCATCGTTAATAATTACTGTTCTCAATAATCCTCCCAATGTCGTAAACATAATCATTTAATTCCTCAACTTCATCATAATTAAAATTGTTAATGTTTAATTCTGGGGCTTCGTGAATCAGAACCCGTAAGTCCTCTAGTACTCTCAGTCGTTTAACTATTTCATCAATAGTAATTGGATCGCCGTCATATCGTATCGCAGCGCTATCTTTTGCCCCGTCAGTCGAGTACTCGCGAGCAAAAACAGGCTCAAATCGAAAGCCTGCCGTCCCCTTTCCTTTTTGAGTGATTTTCATTCTGCTTTGAGCCGCATGCATGGCATTGTCTGTCTTCATCTTCCATTTCTTCATAACGATCTTCCAATTCAGTTTTTAATTCTTCGTCTCGAAGTTGAATGGCTTTATTTACCTCCCACCCTGAGAGCGGTTGATGGAAGTTATATTCATGAGCCCCTACGAACATATGACTCATTTCGGTAACGTTTCTGACATCCCATTGTCTAAGATCTTGGTTGAACCATGCCGCATGGACAAACATATTATCCATATTAGTAACGTTACTAACGTCCCACCCACTTATGTCTTGATCAAACTCTGTCGCCCAATAGAACATCCCTTCCATATTGGTGACGCTACTCACGTCCCAGCCGGAAATATCCTGGTCGAACGCCCATCGGAAAGCAAAGAGTCGTGACATATCGGTAATCCCTGATACATCGCACTGGGTTATGTCCTCGCCCTTATTGATCATGGTATCTAGTTTTTTTCTAGTGATCTTCATTTAATCGATCTCCTTTAACGTGACCCTATGGTACGAAGCCTAAACTCAGGAAACCAATTAAATGTTTTTATGGACGGATAGAGCTATTAATAAGCGGGACTTATTTTTTCTTGCGGGTATTTAGATGCTCGATAAGACTCTCTACCCCTCGACCACTGTCGGTGGCAGATATCCAGTGACCGTTAAACGGCCAGAAGTCCACTTTCAGATCGTCGGTGCTGAGCTTTAGGTGCTGCCCGTAGTCAAACACCTCGCAATCGTATCCTGCCATAGCTAAGCGCCCTGGGGCCAGCCTTACTCTATCGGCTCTGCTTTCTTTGTATCTCATAACGAATTACTCAATACTGACAGTGCGTCGTCAATACTCCTCACGATATGGATAGGGCCCTTCCATTTGCTGTGAAACACCTTCTGATCCTTTGTTAGATGTCCTTTGCTGGATTTAATCTCTATTAGGTAGTGCTTACCCCTAAAATAAACTAAGAGGTCAGGGACTCCTTTAGAGGATAGTGAGAGAACTGACGCGCCGACCAATTCTATAGCGTTAATAATCTCGGCTTCGTTCTTATCTCTTCGTGCGGCGAATTTAGGTATCGTCATTATTCAATCTCCCTACTTTGCTATTTATTTGGTTTTTTGGGTTGTTGAGCCTCAATAAAAAGCCCACGATCTCCGGGGGCTTGACGCCAGATACTCGGGAGAGTATTCTTTTGTCCATTGAGTGTAGAAGGCTCAGGAAGAATATTAAACCTCCTGGGCCGGAAAATCAACCTCTCAAGTTACTACCTTAACGGGGCAACAATGTTCGGGTAGTGTAGAAACCCGCAGAAGAGCTATTTAGAAGCGGGAATGCCACGACGGCACAGGTAATTGCAAGAGATGCGGAGGAGCGAATCCCCAAATCCCCAAGCCCTATGTATAGGCCAGGCATTAAGTTGAGGGTTTACGCCCGATACATAGTGGCCTTAGTAATTCAGCGTAATTCTGGATTACCTCGATACGATGACGCCGATCCCTATTAGCTGATTCAAATTGAGTTACTGAGTTCTTTAGGATAGTTATGTCTGTAACGTCCTTAAGCACTTAGTTTCTCTCCTCTCCAAAGGCACTTAAACCTTTAGCTAATAGGTTTAGGTAGGCTGATAGGTAGGAGTCCTTTTGATAGCTTGGTGAAATACTTAGATTCACATAATTAATTGGAGGCTAAAATGAAAAAGAAAGGGAATAATAGATCAAACCAGAGCACTAGAAGCTACAGACAGAGTGATTATGATCGAAGAGCGAGTGAACTTGCTTCTTTAGAGCGAGAGCATCACAGAGCTGCAAGCAAGGGAGGGAATGACCAAGCTAAAAAAACTTTATGAGCAGATATTGTCTGCAATTTGCATTTTTGCGTGCTAATCTTAGCCGCTCGTCAAAAGGTGATTTACTATGAATAAAACTCTGCATAATTCTGAAGTTTCTGGAGCACGAGTTAACGTGCCTGATATTAAGGTTGTCGGTAACGGCGATATGTTTCAGCTTCTCTGTAAAGCTTCTAGTGAAGCCGAAGGGTGGATGAAGAGCACAAAAGCAATGGAGGTGACTGGCGGCTGCGTTGTCCAGGTTACAACGCAGCAGCGCAACCCGGATGGCTCCTATGTTGTTGCTGAGGCATTAACATTTGTTCCTGGTGCGGTTATCGAAGATGACCGCGATTATGACCACGGCAGAAAGTTATCATAGCTTACTAAAGCCCTCTTATGTGGTACTCATAGAAGCCCCTCTTTGATAATGAGGGGCTTCGTATTTCCGCTTCATCCTGGCACCTATAAGACCCCTTTTTTATACCCATCAAGCAAGCATCAAGTAAACACTTGACATAACATTGTATGTTATATATTATGTATGTGCCGTTAATAGTTATTAAAGGAGATACTATGAGCAAAAAATACAAAAAGATTAAGATCATCCATGGAGACCATAACCAGATAAAGAAGCTATCTATCGACGCCGCTTTACCTCCTACAGTAATCATTCACCATAAGGCTAAGGGGGCATTATGAGCTGCCCAAAAGTGATCAAGGTCAGTGGTAGAGATCACGCCGAGTTGAACAAGATGGCTGCCAACTGTCACGTCTCTATGGGGGTGATAGTGCACCAATTACTGACGAAAGGCCGGGACTCTTTCCAGCCTAATCAAGAAAGCGTTGATGCACAACACCTAATCGCGGAGATAAAGAGGATGTGTTCTAACATGAATATTCCCGTAAGAGTTGCGATTGCTATGTTGTTAACGCAGGTCCGCAACCGCAACCGGGAATACGATTCTTACCATTCAAGAAAAGGAGCGTACTTATGAGCAAACTCAAAATGATTAAAGTACGCGAGGAAGATCATGCTGAGTTAAAACGTCGGTCTGCTGAGACGTACATCCCCATCATATCTCTGATACACCTATTGCTGATCGAGGGCCAGGAGTCTCCAAAAAAACCGGCCATAACAAAGCGCATCACGACGAAAAAATTCAAACCGACAGAGACTCAATCGACCGATCTGGCTTGTAATGTCGTTGAGGCGGAGGTCATGACGCCTTTTATGGAGTGGTATGCGTATTACCCCGTTAAAGGAGGCCGCAAGAAAGCCCAAGCTAGTTGGGATAAACAAAAGCTTGATTCTGAAGCTCCTAAGATGATGCTTAATCTTAGGGAGCAGCTTATGCGCGATCAGGGGTATGTTGATACGCAATACATCCCTCACCCGACCACCTATCTAAATCAGCGGATGTGGGAGGATGATATTACCGAACGCTCATTGAGGGCCGATGCTAAGTACATCCCCCCGAGAACGCGCAGGGAGCAGAGGGAAGATGCTGAGGCAGCAAAAGAGCTGGCTGAGGCTAACGCTCTAGGCCTGACCGTTGAAGAACTTCGGCGCAAGATTGATGATGAAGTGCCTTTTTAATAGGGGATTATAGTGGACGCTGAAAAACAACCGATGGACCCACGATGGGTTGAGAAAATATTTAAACGTTTGAAGTTTAAATATACCGCGCAGTGGACGGCTTTAATTGGGAAGGATGGTGATGAATGGCTTGAACATTGGGGTGAGGAGCTAGCCGGGTTATCTGCGGAGCAGGTTAAAAAAGGCCTTAAGATGCTTGATTCCGAATGGCCCCCTTCGGCAGATGCTTTTGCTAAGCTGTGTAAGGGCGGCGGGGATTGGGAGCATAGCGGTGATGCCTACAAGGCTTATGATCATAGTAAGGCTCTCGGCCTACCTAACGACGCTATAAAGAAGCTTGGCTATGGAGACGATAACACACTGACGGCCGCAGAAAAAAAGAGTAAGGAAATTCGCGAGCGTGAATGGACTAAACAGTTTGTGATTTTAGGGTTTTCCCAGGAAGAGGCTCAGGCTAAGGCTACCCGCGCTGACGCGCTTTCTAAGGTTTTATCAATGGAGAAGGCAAGTGATTGAGATCCCTGAGCTTGATTGGTTCGAGAGAGGTTTGCGAGAATTCCATTTCCGTTACGATGGTATGATTGGTGAAATTATGAGATCACATAAGAGTGGCTATTATAGTGAATCCGCCAGTAAGTGGCAGCAACAGTTTTTAAGGGAGGATATTATCAAAGTCTCTAATGAGGCTATTAGATTGTCTGAGGCGCTAAAGAAGAGGGCATCCCATGATCTATGGATGCCTGGAATATTATCAATAAAGGAAAAGGAGATATCATGAAAAATATTTTTAAAACTGCTCAGCAGTTATGGGCGTCTCGCGAGAGGCGGACTATTCTGGAAAGGGCTGTTGAGGCGGACGCTGCTGCTGAGTATCACAAGATGACCCGCGAACTGGGGGTGGTAAAGGTTAAAAGCTTTAGCCCGATCCCGTTTGATTCTAAGGAGGAGTATCTTGCCGCGATGAGCCAGGGCTCTTACGTCAAAGTGGATAAAACCGCTAGTAAAATAAGCACTTAACTGAAAACACACAATAGGAGATATTATGCCGGACGACGAAATTATTAAGGCTATTAATGTGGTAAAAGCGATATGTGAACCTAGTATTTATGAAACCTCAGCGAGTTTAAGGCTCCAGATATATAATGTTCGCCGGGTCCATATTTCTAAAGAGCTTTACGGTTCCTATTTCAATGACGCGGTGCTCGCTAAAGAAGAAGGACTAAGGGCTATGAGGAAGCGCTTAACAGAGGTTGGGGCCCCGGCTCCACTTATGGGGTTATAGCCCGCGCGCTAGATTGCGAGGTTAAATAAAATTTTTTACCAAAAGGAGATATTATGAAAGATATTAAAGTAGTAAACGAGATTGTTGAATTCAACCAGTTTGAGTCTAACCTCGTAGAGTTTAAGTCCCAGTACGAAGGGATTGTTTACGATTTAACGGACGATGACCAAGCCGTAAAAGCTAATAAGGACAGGCTGGAAATAGGCCGTGTCATTTCTAAGCTGGACAAAACGCATAAGGAGTTGAAAGCCCCTCTAAAAATTCGCACGGATCTGATTGACCATGAGCGCAAGCGTATTAAGGATGGGCTGCTTGAACTTCAGTTAGGCATTAAAAGCCAGATCCAAATTCATAAAGCGATAGCGCTGAAGCGAGCCGAGGCGATTACGGAAAATATCGCTGCCATATCAAGAGCTTGCGGTGAGCTGCCTAATGAGTCAGTAGAGAGCTTGAAAGCGCTTATTGCGGATGTGCAGGGGCTCGAGATAACGGGGGAAAGTTTTGGCCCCCGTCGTGGTGAGGCGATGCTAGATAAAGAGGTGGGTTTGAAGAGACTGGCCGCTCGCTTGCTTGAGGTTGTTAATGCGGCCAAAGCGAAAGAAGAGGCTGAGGCGAAAGCGGCCGCTGATTTAGAAGCTGAGATTGTCGCTAGGGAAAAAGCGGCTGCTGAGGCTGCTAAGGCCCAGGCTGAAGAAGCCGCTGAAGAGGCTATCTCTAGGGAAAAAGAGGCCGCTGAGGCCGCTGAGGCTGCTAAAGCTGCTGCTGAAGAGGCTGCTAAAGCTGCTGAGGAGCACGTTAAAGAAGCCGCTGAATTCGCCGCCGCTAAAGCCACTACTGAGGCCTCCGATATGCGCAAGGCGGACGCCGAACGCTTAGCGGCTAGAGACCTTAAGATAAAGAAGAACAAGCAGAAGCTTACCTATATCGCTAAAGCCATAAAAGAGGCGGGCGGGATAGACACTGAGCAGGCAAAAAAAATAACCATCGCAATCCGTGATGGAAATATTAAGAACGTTTATATCGGAGATGTGAAATGAGTAGTCAAGGCGTGAATAAAGTTATTTTGCTAGGGAACGTGGGTAAAGATCCAGTATCAAGAAGCATGACGAGTGGATCACTAGCCACCACCCTTTCAATGGCAACCTCTGAGAAATGGAAGGATAAGACTACGGGGGAAGCTAGGGAGTCTACTGAGTGGCATACTGTGGTGTTTTTTGGCCCGCTGGCTGAAATCGTCTCAAAGTATGTTCAAAAAGGGTCTAAGATTTACATTGAGGGGAAGATCCGTACCCGAAAGTGGCAGGACACGACGGGCGCTGATCGATATACTACTGATATTTTAGCGAGTGAGATGCAAATGCTTGATAGTAGAACGGATTCGCCTTCGCACTCTGCCCCATCTCCACCGGCGGATACCCCGAAAAGTCCGCAGGAGGATTTTGATGATGACGTTCCTTTTTAACTAATGTCTGACTTCAAACTCTCAAAAAGGTCTTTAGAGCGGCGGGAGGGCGTTGATAAGCGCCTGATCGCTATCGATGATCTTGCGATAAAGCTAACCCGCGTCGATTATGGGCACCCCGCCGACGCGGGGGTTCGCACGGCACAACGCCAACATGAGCTGTTCGTTAAAGGCGTGTCGCGCGCGGATGGCTCTTTTCGCGTAAGTCGTCATCAGTTAGGGTTGGCCCTTGATGTTTACGCTTATGTCGATGGAGCTGCTTCGTGGGATGAGGGGCACCTAACTTTTGTTGCGGCGGCTTTCTTGCAGGCTGCGTCTCGGCTCGGTATTTCTCTTGAGTGGGGAGGGTTATGGGCCCCTCGTAACCAAGATATGCCCCACTTTCAGTTGACTAAAAAATGAATGTCCTAGCCATAAAAACGATCTTTGATCTTGGCCGGGTCGCTTTAGAAAAGATATTCCCCGATCCTACGCAGCGCGCCGAACAGATGTTTAGGCTCGAGGAGCTGCGCCAGAAGGGTAATTTGGCTGAGCTTTCTGCGCACGTTAATTTATTAACCTCCCAGATGCGGATTAACGAGGTTGAGGCTGAGCACCCTAGCTTATTTATCGCTGGGTGGCGCCCTATGGTCGGATGGACGGGAGCCTCTGCGCTGGCTTATGTGTCGATAATCGATCCTTTTTTAAGATTTTGCGCGTCTGTGATGGGGTATGATGGTGCTTTCCCTGTTATTGACTCGTCACTTACAATGCAAGTCCTGCTCGGCATTTTAGGTATCGGCGGTATGCGATCGTTCGATAAATTCAAAGGAACAGACACTAAGCAAATAAAGGACCGCTGATGACTCATAACCATGAAGATGACACGCTTATCGAGGATGTTAAACGAATCAAAGAGATATACCATGATTTAACGAGCGAGATGCATAATATTAAAGCGTCTCAAGAATCCCAAAATAAAACGATGACCGAGATCAATAAGACCTTGGGTAGGATTATTTTGATCGAAGAGCGGCAGTTAAACAGTCGCCAGGAAATGGAGACGATGAACGCTCGTTTTAATAACCTCGTGGCAGGTTTTGAGGCCGAAAGGCTGTCATGCCAGCGGACTCATATTGATTACGAGAACAGGCTCGTGCTTGTTGAGTCTTCTTCAAGCAGTACCTCTAAATGGGTCGAACGTGGCTTGCTGGTTTTGGTAAGCTTAGGTTTGGCGGGGATGGTTTTTGCCGTCGCTGTCTTTGAGGGCCATTCATGAGTCAAAAAATAGTTCTGGATCGCCAGCTTAATAAGTGGCAGGCGCCTTTCTGGCGCGCCATGGACTCCGGCATCAAGCGCTCATCGTTGATTTGGCATCGTCGCCAAGGAAAAGATGAGGTGTCACTCATGCGGACTCGGTATGAGGCGTTTAAAGTTCCAGGCAACTATTGGCATCTACTGCCTAAGCAAACTCAAGCCCGAGAGTCTATCTGGTTGGCTATTAACTCCCATACGGGAGTTCGTAGAATTGATGAGATGTTTCCCCCAGCGCTGCGTATAAAAACGAATGAGCAACGGATGGAAATCACTGTCCCCAGTGGACCAGGGCTGAAGCAAGAGGCTATTTGGAGTCTTAAAGGGTCTGACTCTTATGATTCTTTATTGGGGGCAGGCCCTCGCGGCATCGTTTTTTCGGAATTCCCTATTTCAGATCCTATGGCGTGGGCGCTGACTAAGCCGATGCTCGAGGAGAGTGGTGGGTGGGCTATCTTCCAGGGGTCATCGCGCGGGAAAAATCATGCTTACCACCAGTTTGTAATGGCTCAGGAAAGCGATGAATGGTTTTCGTCTATCCTGCCTATATCTAAAACTAAAGCGTTGCCACAAAAGCAGCTCGACGGAATTATGGCCGAGTACGAAGCTTTGTACGGGCTTACGCTGGGCCGCGCTTTGTACGCCCAGGAGTATGAGTGTTCGTTTGAAAGTGCTGTACTGGGCTCTGTTTATGGCGAGGCGATGAGTAAGGCGCTGATGAGTGGTCGTATCGGTCGCTGGCCGCATGTTCCTGGCGTTAGGTGTTTCGCTTCTTTTGATATCGGGCGCCGAGATTCTACGGTTGTTTGGATTTCACAGATTATCGCGGGAGAGATTCGGCATCTGCATTGTTACCAGATGGTGGGGGAGGCGGCTGACCCTGATCGCGTTATCAGCGTATTGAGAGAAAGTGATTATGATATTGCCGTATGTGTATTGCCGCATGATGCGGAACATAAAACGGCTAGTAACCGAGGTGTAGACTACAGACAGCAAGTGATCGCGCTGGGTTATAATGTTATAATAGCGCCCAATCTAAAAATTGAACAGGGGATATCATTGACACGTCAAATGTTGGCCCAGTCTACGTTTAATAAAGAGAATTGCGACTCAGAGGCGGCTAAAGGGATCAGCGCTATTGAGGGGTATCATTATGAATATGACAGATCCACGCGGATATTGAGCGTAGTCCCTGTCCATGATTGGATGAGCCACTATGCGGACGCTTTAAGAATGGCGGCTGTCTCCTTGGATAAGGTTCGGGGATGGCTTTTAACAGGAAACGAGAAGGCAGTTAACGTAATGCAGAGGCGATTATGAAGGTAAAAGTACGGTTTGATATTAGCGGAAGTGTCGAGGCTTTTAAAATTGATGGTGGCGTAGCGACATTGCATTTAGACTTACAGGAAACCGATGAGTTAATTTTAATTAAGGGAAAAGTCCCCTCTGATTCGTCCCCTGTTATTAGTGATCTTGTTGTTGAGTCCCGCCCCGAGTGAGAGTGCAGCCCGTCATGGTGGGTGATTACGACGCGAAGATAACGCGCTGCCATGGCGCTCGATATGATGGTTACATCATTATGTCAGGGATGGCCCCTATTAAATGCAGAGGAAAAACATTTGATGATGCCCTTCTGGCGCTTCATGTGAGTGTTTTTGGTCAGGAAATTGGACAACAAAAAATGAGCGAACTATGACGGATGATGATAATGCCCTCGCCCCAGGAGAGGATGATAGCGCCCTAGCCTTAATGAAGGAACGTTGGGGCTTCGCTGAGTCCTTCTGGCATAAGACTTTCGCGAAAGCCCGTGAAGACGTGAACCTTGTGTACGGAGACGGTGGTTGGGACGCTGATATTAGGGCGAAGCGTGAAAGCAATTCTTTAGTGTGCCTGACATTTAACCAGCTAAAACAGCATGCAAACCTAATCAAAAACAGCTTTAGGTCAGAGGAGATCGGCATTGATGTAATGCGTACCGACTCTGATGGTGATGAGGATATTTCTGATATATTCGAGGGTGTTGCTCGCGGTATAGAGCAGTCAAGCCAGGCGGTTAATGAATACCGCAAGGCTTATTCAATGCTCGTGGTCGCTGGGATTTCATGGCTGAAGATTTGCAGTGAATGGGAATACGACGGGTTCGATCAAGTGCTCAGGATTGAGGCTTTGGATGATTACGATTCAGCAAGAATTGACCCAGGGAAGAAGCCCGAGTATGGGTTTATTCCAAAAGTGATCACTTTACGAGAGTTTAGAAAAGAGTATGACGTAGAACCTGCTTATCCCGTTTCAATGGAAAGCCTTGAGGGCGCGGGGAAGGCTGTTGTTTTTGAGTATTACTATCTAAAATCCGTCAAGAAAATGCTTTATTTACTCGACGATGAGTCTATTTATGCTGACTCTGATGGCGATATCGAAGAGGTTTTAAAGGGGCGCCAAATAATAAAGCAGCGGGAGGTAGAATCGACTACCTGCTACATGCGATTGTGTACTCTGGAAAGTTTCCTAAGTGAAGAGCAGGAGACCGCATTTGACGCAATCCCTTTATTCCCGATTCTAGGTCGCCGCGTGTCACTGGATGGTCAGATTCATTATGAGGGCGCTTTTTCCAGCTCTCAAGACCCCCAGCGAGAATTTAATTTAAACCGGACCATCCAATCTGAAGTGAATATTATGGCCCCTCGTAACGCCTGGCTAGCTGAGGATAAGGCGGTTGAGGGGTATGAGGACGACTACACAGGGTATATGTATACCCCTATCGCATTATTGCGGCACCGTTCTGGGTACCCAGCCCCCCAGCTGGTCCAACCTAAAATGCCTGACGTTGGTTCGACTCAACAAGCTGAGTTTGACCGCCAGGACATCATGGCCTCTGTGGGGCGGTATGAGGCGACCGTTGGTGAGCAGGGGAACGAAAAATCGGGGACTGCCATTAAAGCGCGCCAACAGTCCGGTGATTTAGGCAGCCAGGATTTTAAAGACAGTATGGTCGCTGCGATTACTAGGCTGTACCAGGTGGAGCTGAAAGCGATCCCTAAGGTATATGACACTGAGAGAATGTTACGTATTGTGTCTAAAAATGGGAAGTCATTAACCAAAGTCGTGAATCAATCGGTCGCAGGTGATGATGGAGAGACTAAGATTATCAATAACTTAGCGCTAGGGCGTTATGATTTGAGGGTCTCTATCGGCCCAGGGTATAGAGCCCAAAAAGAAGAGGCTATCGATAAACTGGGAATGATGACCGAGGGAGACCCCGACCTAAAGCGTCGGACTATCGATTTATGGGCCCAGTACAGCGACAGTCCTATGGCAGACGGGCTGAGGAACAGGGTCGAAGCGTTAGTGCCTGATGATGCTCTGAGCATTGATGAGATACAGGAGCGGCTTAAAAAGAATGCTGAACGTGATCAAGTTATGCAAGAAATGGGGGTTCAGAACCCTCAAGTCCAGCAAATGCAAGAAACGATCATGCAGATGGACGAGACGATCAACCAGTTGCAAGAGGCGGAGGCCGAGTCAGAGGCTAAGATCAGCAAAGCTAAGGCTGATACGCTTATCGCACGGTTAAGAGTCCAGGAAAAAGAATTAGCACTTCAGGTAGCCCAAGCTAAGGCGGAAGCGGAGGGGCATAAAGCTCAAGCCGCAGAGAGGGCGCTTCAGGCTGAGGCGCAGAAGATGCAGCGCGATGATGAGAAGATGATCGATGACGCCCAAGCTTCAGCTGTGCGGCAGATGGTCGAGCGTAATGCCCAAGCAGATTTGATAGCCAATAACGTAGGAGATAATGATGGGAACGAATGATTTTACCGCAGATGAAGATATCACATGGATAGAGCCTGGGCCTGGGCCTGGGCCTGGGTCTGAGCCTAATATCGAAAGCCCTGAGGGTGATAATGACACGATTGAAGAGGCTGAGGTACTTGAAGAAGTCCCCGCCAAAGTTTTAACAGATGAAGAAGAACTTCAGAGGTTAGAAGATGAGTCGAAGCAGGAGCCAAAGGATGATGAGGGTGTTGATGGTGAGCCGGAGGAGGGGGTTCCTGACGATGAGAGCCAGTCAAAAACAGAGCCAGAACCGCAACAAGAAACTCGCGCCGCCCGCAGGATAAGAACCCAAGCAGAGAGGATACAAGAGCTTGACGCGACAGTTCGCCAGCTTCAGTCCCAGCAGGCTCAACAAGCTCAGCCACCCAAACAGGAGCAGCCGCAAGGTCTTCCCGATGATTATGAATGGACTAATGAGGATATCGCGCGGTTCGCTGCGGGTGGCCCTTCACCTGAAGATCTAGTCAATAGGAATGCTCAAGCAGCACAGCAAGGGCAGTCTCAGCAAGAGTCTTCACAACTCTCCCCCGAGCAAGAAGCCCAAATGTTCAGAACTCAGGCAGCGAGGGATAGCATTTATGATGCTGTCAGTATCGCTGAGCGAATCCCCAATGACTGGGAGGCCGCTATTAGTGACGCTAAATACTTTCCTGATGAGGCTGTTATTGGGGCGGCTGAAAGCGCTAATCCCGTTGAGACTGCTTACAATATTGCTAAGGATTTTGATTTCCAAGTGAAATTAGCGGGGATGAACCCTCAGCAGCGGTACGTCGCATCCTCTACGTATAAGGTTAGCGGTATTAAAGCCACCCCCAATAAGGTCTCTACTGCTCCCCCGCCATTAAAAACGATCCAAGGGAAGCCCGCTAAAACAGGAAAGTCGAAGTTTGAAATGACGTTCGAGGAGCTAGAGGCTGTTGAAAACGCTAAAGGCTATGACCCATTTGATTGAGGTAAAAAATTATGGAACTTAACGCAGTTGTCACAAAAACCCCAGCTTACCCCGCAGGCACCGATGGTCATGTCTGCGTGTTCGATAGGTCTGGATCAGGTCGGATAGATTTGGAAATAATGACGGAGAAGGGGTGGAAAAAACTAACGGATTCTATCGATGATGAAATGATTGACCATGAGGGGCCGGATGGTGCTATTATCCCTATTAACCTGATCCCAGGGGAGAAGATCCGCTTTGTTAACGTAGGGTTTACATCCGTGCAAGTGGAATACCGGACGTTTACTAAGTGAGCTTGAAGCACCGCATCGCGAAGCTTGAACAGACCATCAGAAGAGCGTATGCGCTGATTGAGTATGTCGGTGATGAGCCTGATATAGAGCTGGTGGAAGGTGTTGTTTACATTTTTATGAAGAGCCCCCTCACTGACGAGGGGTGCAACGACAAACAATAAAGGTGGATTATGAAGGGTTCAGACAAATATTACGATTTATTTAATGGTGTGTCACAACAGATTGGTCGATTATTTCTACAGTTTCACACTCATGCGCGGGGGAAATGCTTCGAGATGTATTTATTGCCAGAAGGCGTGACGGTTAAAGGTAGCCTTATTGGCGCGACAAAGGGAAGCGTGGAAATTTACGGTATGACTGGAGGGCAACGCGGATGGACTGAAACTTATGGATGGCTGCACAAAGGGAAGTGGCAAGATGATTTCGCGACAATTGTTAGCAAGAAGGAGGCTGAGGTGCTTATTACCAGTGAAAAAAATAAAGCTGATTTCGTTAACAAAAAAGACATGGAAAAACAAAAGGTTGATAACCTGCTTTCATCTTACGCATAACATAGTGATTAGGAGTTTTTATGAGAAAGTTATTTTATAGCCTTTGTATTTCGTTGGCTCTTTCTACTGCGGCCGTTGCAAGTAATGGCCTATCCCTTGGGCCACACATTCAAAATGATAGCCTTGGGGATCAGTGTATTTGGTTTGGTTTGTACTGGTGGTGTTACTAAAGGAGTATAGCTATGAAAGACGATGAGGTAGATATATCGGCTCCTCTAGGGGCTTATGCAATAGTTCCCACCGGCAGCTTCCCATGGGCTTTGCAATGCGTGATAGAGGGGAAGCGTATGAGCAAAGCAAGCTGGGGCGATCCTTCTATGTATTTATGGCTAGTTGAGGGGGCGCCCGCTATTGAGTTGGCTCCCTATATTCGCCAAAACACTGCTGACGGAGCTTTGTGTGAGGGTTGGTGCCCTGCACAGTCAGAGATGCTCGGGGTTGATTGGGAGGAGTGGCAGGGTTAAACGTTGCAATTTGCACGATTGTTTATACAATTAGGATGAATAATATCAATAGGTAAAAGCTATGGTGTGGAAAAAAGGGGAAAGTGGGAACCCAGGAGGAAGAGCCCGAGGGAAATGCACCGCCACGGAGATGAGAGCTTTAATGCTGCCCCACGCGCCTGCTTTAGTGGCTAAGGCTGTTGAGCTGGCGTTGGGGGGTGACGCACCATCAATGAAGATATGCATTGATCGATTGATCCCATCAATGAAACCAAGAGACCTAGAGGCCTATCCTATGCCTGTTGTGGAGGGGGATTCCCTTTCGGAAAAAGGCAATAATGTTATACTAGGCCTGACAAAAGGAGAAATAACGCTGGATGACGCAACAACGGTACTAAACGCGTTAGCGCTTCAAGCAAGGATTAAGGAAGCGGGGGTACTGGAGGAGCGTATCACCGAGTTGGAAAAGAAAGCGTCACAGTAGCACTCGATTAGGCCGCGTTACGGTCTGTTCCGATTTGCTGGTCGTTACTAGCTAGGGTAGTTAATTTAAATTCCACTAGCGAGGGCGATACCATGCCAAGCAATATATTTACAGCAAAGACACAATACGTGTGCAAAAAGTCTTTGATCCGTTTTAAAAATAACCTAGGGTTTATTAAGGCTGTCACTCTGAAGCCTTGGCACGAAGTTGGAACCGGCGTTCGCAAAGGTAAAGACTTTGATGACCGACTCCCTTTCCGTGTTGTTACAGGCGATGGCCCTAATATCCACAAGCAGCCGCTTGTCGATAAGAAGGTTAACAGCGTTATCAATATCGATAAGAACGTTGCTGTTGAGCTGGATGTTTTGGATAAGGCCACCGATATCGATCGGTATGTTGAAGACTATATCCACCCATTGGTTGACCAGCTAGCCGCTGACGTAGCATTGATTGTTGCGGAAGAAGGCAAGCTCGCCCCCAATTATGTGGGAACCCCGGCCGGTGGAGCTAATGTTGATACGATGCGCCATGCTTCTGCGGTGATGACGACTCTATCTGTTCCAGCCAAGCGAACAGCGGTTGTTGAGCCCCATGTTATTGAGGGTATCGGCGACCAGATCCAGACGTACCAGATGGATATCGCTAAGAAAGCGGTTACCAGTGATTACCGTGGCCGTGTCGCGGGTTTTAATGTCATTGAGACCGCTAACATGGGAACCCAGAAAGTGGGTGACTACGGCGCTGCTGGGTCTATTACGTATGCCAGTCACCAGATTATTGGTCTGACGGATACCTGCATCATGACGTTAGGGGGTGCGCTTGCTAACGACCTGTTTAAAGGCCAGAACTTCACCATTCAAGGCGTTAATAGTGTTAACCCTGTTACTCGGGCGACCACTAACCGTCCGGCTCAGTTCTCGTTACTTAAGGACGCTCCTGCTGGCTCCACTACTTTAACGCTAAGTACGGACATTAACTCTGGAGCGACTGTTGTTAATGACCCGTTAGGAGTCGCAGTGTCTTTAGCGGCCTATCAGAACGTTGATAAAGCTCCTGTCGCGGGCGCCCCTCTTAGCTTCTTTGGGGCGGCTAATATGGATTATGCGTACAGCTTGCTATTCCATAAATCCGCTATTCGCTACTACCCTGTAAACCTGGGCCATAGTGACGCATTCAACCATATGACGACGGAAGTGAATAAAGAGACCTGCCTCTCGATGACAATGTTTATGGATGGAGACATAAATGACCGGGTGGAGACCTCACGTATCGATATCGTGGGTGCTGTGAAGTTGGTTAACCCGCATATGTGTTTTAAAATGTACTCTTAGTAATCTCCTATTCCCCCTCTTCGGAGGGGGCTTTTTAATTGACAGGACGGGAAAATGGCTAATAAAGAACCAGTAATGATAGAGAGATGGATGCATAAGATGGTGGATGGCGAACCTCACAGTGAAGTGGTGCAGTTTAATGAAGGTGAACTGAAAATACTTATTAAAGAAGGTTGGTGTTTAACACTTCCTGAATTAATGGCGTCGTATACATCTGATGCTGCTGACCCAGATGGGAAGCCCGCAAGTAAAACCGCTATAGTTTCTAAGAAAAAGTAGTGGTCGACCTCACCAAGTACTCTGTCGGTAGGATTGTCGGTAGAGCGTTCCGTCAGGCTGGAGTGTTCGCTCCTGATGAGGAAATCCCTCTAATCGATTATGTCGAAGGGTTGACTCTTTTTGGTGAAATGATGGATGAGTGGGCGTTGAACAAGCTGACGGTATACGCCGTGGTGCCGCGAACGCTCAAGATCAAGCCTGGGAAGAGCTCGTACACTTACGGTACGGGTGGCGACTGGCCACACCCAAGGCCAATCCATATCGAGTCTGAAGCCCATGTTAACCTTGGCTACAAATCGGTTATGGCTAAAGTCCTTGATTACTCCATGACGGGTTGGGCGTATGAGAACTACTGGTCTAGACCCACTGCGTCTGACCCTCACCCAGTAATATGGGTGCAGAGTGGCTACCCTATGCTGAAGGTTTTTACAGCCTCACACTGGGACTCAATCACCTTGTTTGTAAAAGAGCCGCTGGCGGTTGAGTCGTTTGGGGATATTGAGCGGGCTGACGTTGATGTTCTGAAGTCTGATCTCCGTGAAGACACACCAAAGTCTGATGTGCAGGCCTCTAATTTAAAGTTGAACCGGCAGTTTGAGGTACAACTCCCGCCGGGTTACATCTCCACAATGATCGCATGCTTAGCGGTTAAGATACTCCCTAATTACCCATTGCAACGGGGCAAGTTAGAAGCCTCGCTGCTTATTAATAAGGCGGATCAGCTCTATTATGAGCTAAAGATCGCTAACCATAAGGTCGTGAGAATCGCAGATCCTAGGGCCCCCACCCCTTGCAGGACTGAGACACCTGCTGGTGGCCCTCAAGATCCTGGTGGGCCGGTTGTTGATCCACCTCCCGAGGATAGATGCAAGGCCATTCGATGGAACGGACGGGCTATAAATTTTAACAGCAGGCGTATTTGCTGGAATAAAGTGGGGCGCCCTAAAGAAGGGCTCACATTCAATGGGAACAAAATAACATTTAACAGCCAACGGCTGAAATTTAACTAGGAATTATTTATGGCTGAGTATGATAACGACGGCATCCCGATACAGGGCCTCGCGGAATTTACTGATGGTGATTACCTTTTAGGTTCTGATGAGGGGGATAAGCCTGCGACGTTTTCTAAGAAGGTTCTTTCAGACGCACTTTATAAAGACAGTGTTGATCGGCGTAAGAAACTCACTCATATTGGCAACCTGAAGGACGGTGATCTGCTTTTTGGGTTGCGTGACGATGAGCCGGTTATCTACACATATGATGCGATCATTGGGGCTAAGCCGAAAGGGTTGGTGTTCTCCGACAATACAGTAACCGATACGGGCGGCGGCGTTAAAGTCGTGTTTCGTGTTGTGGATAGAGAAGGGTTTGATTTTAAATACCGTCTTAAATACGTCGGTGGTGAATTTAACGTATGGTCTACTAATCGTAAGTCAGGCGCATTCCTGAGCTACCCATTGTACCCAGTGCCATTAGGGCCCCAAACAATTGAGGTCCAAGCTAAGACGGCGTTCACAACGCAGAATGTTGTATGGCGAGCTAATGTTGATGTCACGGCGTCTAATAATGAGGATGTCTCTGTGGATTTGACCGCGACAGGTGGTGAAGATATTGCAAACGTTTCAGCGACTATTACTGATACGTCGGGTGATGAGGTCTACTGGCGTGGTAAACATGACCTAGGGAAGTACACTGATTGGCAGGGGCCGTTCACATCGCCTCACCAATTAACATGGAAGCCGTCCGTTCCAGGTGGTGTGCGTGTTATCACAGTGCAGGGCAAGTCTTTTGACAATCCTCCATTTGCAGAGAAGTCCAGCACGGTTACAGTAACGGAAGCCCCTCTGCTGCCGGGCCAGTTTAAGCTTATCGACCCGCAAGCGACTAATGATCGTAACGTAGAGTTCATGAAAACCATTCGATACAATGCCAGCGCTGATTCGACTCAGCTAAAGCTAATTGCCCGAAAGCATACGGGAGAATGGTTGTACAACGGCTCTTGGTTCCTGAAGAAAGGCGAGAACCGCATCACCGTCCCGGTGACTCTGCCGTATAACGTGGGGTCTACAGATGCCTCCACTGGCACTAAGTTTTTCTGGAAGGTGGTTATGGAGGGAGGATCAATCGAGCATGAGTTTGAAATCTCTACACTAGCAGCGCCCAACATCGCGCCAGACATGACGGGGTACGGTGACCCGGTCAAGCACTACAATTTTGGAACAGGTGGTAACATCACCAATGCTGCGCAGTTATCCGCTGAATTCGATTGGGGAATGTACCATGGTTCTGATGATCCAAATCATCCCAAGAATAATCCGGCCGAGTGGAGCTTGTTCACGGACTTTACCAGTGATAATTATTCTTTTGGCCCTGACTATCTAACGATTAGACCTATTAACACGGTTGACCCTGCTATCCCTGCTCAGAATGATATTACATCGGGCAGTATACGTACTAAATACACGGTTGAGGCTGAGAACTTTAAGTCTTATTTCATTGAGGCAAATATTAACCTCCCAGCGGGTAAAGGTTTCTGGCCTGCTTTCTGGATGTACCCACATGGTGGGGGTGACAAGGGCAATTCAGAGGTTGATATATTCGAGTTCGTAGGCTCTATTGATGAGCGTAACGATGATGGCGACTTCATTGACCTGCATACGAACCTGCATGCTCATGGCGATATATTGCCTCGGACTGGGAACGTTCAGTACGGATCAACATTGTCGGACATGATCCCTAGCCCTTCTACGCTAAGCGCTACCTATGCCCTGGAAATCGATGGCCCAAACAAGCGGCTTAAGTACTTCTATAACGGGCGCATGATTCGGGATACCCATTATGACTTCCATGCTACTGACGGTTCAGGTTGGGCCCCTGCTCCATCGCCTAGCGTCATCATCAACCTAGCGGTTGGCGGTGGATGGCCTGGCCCTGCTGACGACGTAAATGCTTACTCTGGTGGGCAACAAAATATGTTGATTAGATATCTGAAGATATTCAGTAAAACAGGATGATATTCCCCCTCGCTACCAAGTCTGCATATGGGATCGACGCCTCAAATTCACAGGAGTCGGTCCATAATTGCTATGTGGATATTAACGAAGCGGAGTCAGAGACAGAGGTTTCTATCCGGTTTAGAGAGGGGGTTAATCGTTTTCATGACACGCCAACGACTCCGTACAGTTTCGTTGGGGCAAAGATCACCCTGGACGGTGATAGTTTTGTATCAGTAACGCGGAACCAGCTTTCCACGTACCGATTAAAGGACGGTTTCAGGTTGTCTACATATTTTTTCGACCCTCCAATAGAAAATGTGTGGCACGGGGCTGGTGCTATTGAGGAGGTTAGGCCGGGTCATTACGTGATTGCTAACTCAGGGAAGCTGATTTATTTCGATGGGGAAAGAGATACGTACCATGAGTCGTTTCTAGAGGGGGCCTCTTCTGTTGTTATGTTGCGAGGTTATCTCGTGGTCTCTGTTGGTGAAAAGCTGTATGCGAGCGACTTCCAAGAACCTAAAATTTTTAGGCCGCTAAGTTACTTGCATATAGGGTTCTCCGCGCTGTCAATGGTGGAGTATAACGACCAATTATGGGTTTTCAGCCGTAATGGCATACAGGTTTATACACTGTCTGGCGGGACTGTCGTTCCTATAGCGCCTGTTGTTGGGTCTCATTATGAATACGATATCGAAGAGCCTCACCCTATTGTCCAGGATGAGAAGCTTTTCTTTATTGATGCCCACTACAATATCTATCAGGTTCAGGGTTACTCATTCGCTAGAATCACCCCACCCGGCATTAAAAGGCTGATTAGCCACGAGGTAGGACATAACCCCCAGGTCAGTGCCCCCAGGTTATTTGTTGACAGAATCCCCCGTAGCAGTTTCTCGTCTTTATATGTTACGTATAACTCAGGAGCCGGGTTGGCCTGCATGAACCTAGATAACGGTTTGTGGCGTACCGAGTCGTTTAATGGAACCGTTGAAGGTGATAATGACCCTCCTAAAGGATCTAGTTCCGGGCCATTGGTTAAACGTCGCCTTGTCATTACTGGCGTTGGTAGCGCGCTGATTATGACGGATGGCGTTTACCGTCGGGCAAATGAATACATCACTGATAATGGGCTTCCTATTCGGTATAGATTGCAGTCGCCTACGTTTCATCGTGATCGTGAGTTAACCCAGATTAGGATGATAGGTTTTAATTTTGGGTACGCAAACGATTTGCAGTTGAATTACAAGAGCCGTATTGACCATCCATTTCCTATCACAGTGGTTATGAAGGTTCATAAGGCAGAGCGCAAGAAGGCTGTTGTCAGGACGTTTGTAGTCGACCGCAGAGAGTCCCAACGTAACCGCCAGTATAATTTAGGTTCTAGTCGTTCAATGAGCATTGAGATGGATATCTATGTCGCGGGGGGAGGGATTCCTATGGGTAGTTTGGTTTTATCGGGCGCTGAAGTTAAGTAGTGATCCTATTATTTAAAGGGTATTAGTATGAGTTTTGAGAACAACGGAACACCAGTCAAGAAGATGGACGCACTCACTAAAAATGACTCATTATTAGGGGTGGATGAAGGCAGCGCGCCTGCTACGTTCCCTATGGAGGCTGTGAGCCAGTCTGTTAAAAGCTGGATTGATAAGAAGGAGATTGCGCTTCCCGGCGTGAATCTTCAGAAAGGCGACCGAATCAGCGGGTACAGAGATGGAGCCCCTGCCGTTTTTACGTACACAGGTGAGACGGCTGGCCCCGTTGAGCCTGACCCTGAACCCGACCCAAAAGCGGGACACGTAAAAGGGGGGAGTTATCGGTTAGTCGCTCAGAAGAGTGGTAATGCTAATGTCATATTTAGTTCAATTAAGGAAGACGCTCTCTCCTTAATTAAACCTAGGAACGGCAGCTATTGGGATGACGCCATTAAAGGCGGCACGGCTACGGTTACCTATAAAGGGGTGCAATACCCTACGCCATTTACCGAGGCGGTAACGCTGGGCGATTCTTACACGCTCCACATCCCTCATGACGAATACCTTGAGGCCTTCTGGTGTGAGGATGGACTAACGAATGCTGACCTAACCGGCATGAACCCAGTGAAAATATTCAGGGTTCAAGGTAATGATCTGGTTATGCTGGGCGACTTGACGGGGATGAATCCGTTTAATGTGTTTTACATGAACGGCTCGCAGCTAGCTTTTACAGGTGACTTATCAACCTGCCGGCCTAAGACTGAATTCATGTCGTACAGTAACGCTGCGGTTATTACAGGCCTTCTCACGGGCTTAAGCCCCTCGAAGCGGATCTATATCGAGGGCTTGACGATTGATTACACGGGTGATATCTCAACATTCCGTGGCGAGACCCTTTTTATTAAGGCTCAGGCCAACCTTGCCGGCGATGGCGATGTTAACAACCCTGACAATACCGGCTATCAAGGTGAGGTCGATATTGTTGATAGCCCTGGGATGGTCAACTGGGAGTTCGCTCCGTTGGTTATGCCTACGGATGGGAGTCTTATCGCTAGACGTTTTGGCTACGCGGATATCGAGTTCTATTCGACCAAAGGCACCGCTCGCATGTTATGGAACGGGCAGCATTACAAATCCCCATTTAGGCGTGACGTGGTGCGTGGAGAAACGTATAAGATCATTATCCCTGCTGGTGACACCTTGGAGCATTTTGTGTGTAAGGATGGGGTTACTGCTGGCGATTTAACGAACATACGCCCTACCAAGAAGTTCCGCGTCCAAGGGAATGCGTTGAAGTTCACTGGGGATCTGACGAACCACAATCCCAGTCAGTACATGTACGTTAATGGGTCTCAGTTAGCGTTTACAGGTGACTTGAGTAATTGCAGACCGCAAGCTGAATTCCTTTTTTACAGTAATAAGTCCACTGTCTCGGGCGATCTGACGGGGTTGAACCCTATCAGACGGATTTATATCGATGGTGAGCTGCTGGCTTTCACGGGTAGTCTGACGGGGTATGATGGCGCGTTACTAAATTGCATGAACATGCCCAACGTGACGGGTGACGGCACGGGGTACGAGGGCGAGGCGAAGATTGTGAATAGCCCTGGTATGGAAAACTGGAACTTACCCCCCGCAGCAGAGTCATCCCCTAGCGTTACTGACCTGGCGGATACGACTAAGTGGGTTCCGTTTACCCCGATGACGGACGAGTTTAACGGCACGACGCTAGACGATACCAAGTGGCACGGCATTAACCCTACATGGTCAGGCAAGCAGCCGGGCCAGTTTGTTAAGGAAAATGTGAAGGTGTCCGGCGGGGATTTGAGGATAACGGGCAAGAAAGATCCTGATAAAAAGATTTGGAATAAGGGATATCACACGTACACCACGGGCGCTGTAAAGTCTAAAGGTCTGGTCAAGTACGGGTATTTTGAGATTGACTGCAAGCCGCATGACTCTCATATCGTTAGCGCGTACTGGCTATATAATCATGATATCGCTGAGTGGACTGAGATCGATATGTTCGAGATAGCGGGGGTGTCCCAGGGAAAGAGGGTGATACGCCCATGACAGTTCATATGTTTTACAACGAAGACGGCTATGACCAAACTCCCACGTATGTCCCCTATCACTACCAAGTGAGGCGGACATGGAAGGCACCTTTTAAATGGTGGAAAGACCCGAAGCATAAGTTTGGCTTGCTTTGGGAGCCTGATTTTATAACTTGGTTTGTTGATGGTAATAAGGTTTGGAAGATTAAGAATACATTCTGGCATCAGGAGTTGTATCTCAATATGGATCTACATGTATTCCTCAACCGTGGGAAGCCCCTCGATAAGGATTTGCCCGCAGATTTTGAGCTGAATTACTGTAGAGTGTGGCAAAAGGCAGGTGGATATTAACCAATGAAAGAGAGTGGCTTAGCTGTTGAAGAGGCGTTAAGGTTTACCCAAGAGGCTTGGCGCTGGCTGAATGAGATGAGGGTTAAAATTTTTGGTGACGAGGCCGGTTCTTTGGGACTCGTTGATATCGCGTTTAACAGCAAAAAACCCTACCACGCGCCTACAGGGTTGCCGCTAGCTGTTCGTATAGTGACCGACGGCAAGGGTAAGTACGGGTATGAACCGTGGGCTTATCACAAGAAGCTTGGGAAGTGGGTCCGTTTATGTTGCGGTACGGGGAGTGACGTGGGCGATGACCCACCGATAATAAAAGGCTTTTTCGTAGAGAGGGTGGACGATGATTCGCCGCCTACAATTTCTGGGTTCTCTATTGAGCAGGGTACTCCCAACCCTGATCCAGATCCAGATCCCGATCCAGACCCCGATCCAGACCCAGATCCAGAATTGACGGTCAATGTTAAGACAGACTTTGGAGCTGTTGGTGACGGGGTGACGGATGACTCTCAAGCGTTTAAGGATGCTGTTGCGACCCGGAAGAAGGTTATTGTTCCTGCGGGTACCTATGCTCTATCGCAAACAAACTTCCCTAATGAATCCCGGATCGTTCTTGAAGGGGCTGGCCAAGGGGTTAGTATTCTAAAGCAGATGCCTAGCTCTACGGTCAGTGCGTTGATGACGTGCTACGGGTATTCAGTTTCGAAGAGTGCTGATTACATTGAAATGAAGGGACTGACGCTGGATGGTAATCGCACCAACGTTGCGCGCCGTGTCGGCGGCGACTCTAATTACGGCATTATCCATGTTATGGCGAGAGAGATGCTGATCGAGGACTGTGAAATCAAGAGTGGATATCACGGCATTAGGTTGTTGGCGGCTAAAGATAAAGCGGATGGCTCCGCCGGCAGTGTCATGATTAAAAATAATTGGATTCATGATATTGCTCTTCCTGGGGATCAAGCGAATACAGGGACTCATTGTATTTACGTGGCCAAAAATAAGCCCTCAAGCAGCTTGATTACCGTCCTGAACAATAACATGGAGGTGTGTAGCGAGGGCTCAGGCGTGACGTGTACGTTGCCAACGACTGACCCAGGGAAGAGCGTGGTTGGTCTCCTGTACAGCCCTGACGGCCCTAACCCACCGCAGCAGAAATTTTTAATACAGGCAAATACCTTCAGGAACTTAGGTAGGAACTATCCTCCGTTTGAAGAACATACGGCTGCCGTTTATTTGTACCAGCAAGCGGATGACTCCAAGATCATAGGGAATAATTTCTACAACTGTTATTACAAAGCTATCACGGTATTCAGTTCAAGCAATATCGAGATTGCATCGAATACCGTGGAGGGTTGCGGTGTATTCGTTGACCCGGCCACAGGATGGAACCACGTCGATTACTACGCTATTGCTGTTCATTCGAGGAGTAAGTGGTTTGATCACCCCGTTAGCAGCCACAATATCAATATCCATGATAACGTCATAAAGAACACCTCATGCTTTAAGCATGGGATTTCAGCGTCTTTTTCTATCGACGGCTCAAATAATGGCGAAGCTACGGGGGTTAAGATTCAGAATAATACGTTTATAAGCAATGATCATCCTTATAACAGTGGTAAAATGAACCCCGTGGATACACTCAATACCCCAGGGATTATAATTTCTGGAAATAATGCAACAAATAATTAGCTAGGTACTTATGCCTTATATAGAAGCAGAGATTACAGTTGAAGATGAAGACGATTCGGTTACGGTTAATATTGATTGGGATTTTGATAACCCTGGAACGATAACCTCCTCGCACCCAGGCCTTCTGGCTGATGGGGCTGCTATCAACACATTACGGCAAACTGTTCCGAGTGCGCGTAACTACACTGTGAAGATCAGCTCAACCGATAGCGATACGAAAATTGGAGATGTCTCGGGGCAGGTCAAGGTCGATGGCCCTGATAATAAAGCCCCCGTGATAACCCCTCTTAAATTAGAGTATGGAGATGATTACAAGCCCCCGGTACAAGGCGGGGCGGGGCTTTTCTACACGACTGAAGAGCTTGATATTTGGAATACCCGCCGTAAAGGTGGTGCTTATAAAGCGAACTGGGACAATCGGATATACGCGGGCGCGCAATTATTCATGAATGGCAGCAAAGATGGAGCACCTTGGGTAGGTTACACGGGTGGGGGATGTTGGTCTCCATCTACAAATAAGCACCCACATGATCGCGGTCCTCGTGGCATGTGGGCCAATCAGGCCGGTTTTGTCTATCGTGTATTGAAATATGCGGGTGACCCAAGTGCGACTGCATATTTCAATAAGGTCAAGGCTTACCTTTTGGCACACACGACAGTTCCAGGAATTAATTTCAAGAATACGAATAAATGGTGTGTTTCATCGTATTCGATACAAGGACACCAGCAGTGGTTTGGTGCGTGGATGAGACGCCTTGCAATTACTTATTCATGGCTAAAAGCGGATATGAGCACGGGGGATAAGGCCAAGTTTGAAGATTGGCTATTAGCGGCGGCAAGATATATTGTAAAGCACAATGAATGGCACATAAGGTATTCATTTAGTAACCGTTATAATGATCAGTATAATTGTGATCGCCAATTTTGCCCTGGGAAATTAAATAGGCCAGAGATATATAGAGGAGGCCCAAGGCATTATCAAATCAATGACACATGGAACAATCGGGGGTCTGTGATCGCATCGGCAGTTGGAATTATTGGGGTGTTGGCAGGAGATAGTGTATTAAGAGGTAAAGGGAAAAGGTTTTTCCAAGAGTCACTTAGGTATTCGGTATGGCCAGATGGGACTTATGTTGATATTCAGCGTGACGCGCCCGGAGCAACTAACGCGTGGTCGTACCCTATGGACTATATGGGATCTATGAGTCAAGTAGCGGATGTGCTCGCCAGAACAGGGGATAATAGCCTTTATGAATATACGACTAGAGATGGTGGAACGGCGGGTACTGGCTCAGGGCCTGGGGAGCCTGCAAAAAGCATTAAGCAAGTCATTAGGCACCTCGCTGGTCAATTAAATGGAACGATCATAAAGCGTGGTGCCGGTGGAGGGAAAATAATTAATACAACGAACACCTCCGATGGAGGTGTAAATACCTCAGAGTATTTTTTCATCCAGTCTAATCTTTATTATAAGAGCGACTACATAAAAACCATATATAAACGTACCGCACCAGGCTCGCCAGTCGTTACAAGGCCAGAGGCGTCAGGAACTGATCACCATACGGGGGATTGGGGTTCCTACCCTGATGTTGAGTTTATGTGGGCAGGACTAGAAGGTAAGGTTTGGCCTTATGGAAGCGCCCGCGGAAGAGCCTCCGAAAAATACACTGCTCCACTGTGTGATTCAAATCAGCGGAATTGTTCTGCTGATGTTGGTACTCGATGAACAGCTTGAGATATGCGGACTGTTTGTTACGTAGTCGGTCCTTAAAAAGTACTCGACTAAAAAGCTTACAAAGATCAATCCAACCCATTATCTGGGTTATTTTCCTTATGGCTAGCGTTCAATTAGTATAATCCAGGAAGCTTGTTAATCTACCAGCAGTGACCTGAGGCCGTATGAGGTATGGCTGAGCTGGTAATCCTCTCTCTTTGGCATTGCTAATTTAGTATGGTTAATGTCCCGTTTCTTTTGTGCGTTAAGAGCAATATGGACAACTCAAGCATTCGCACATTTTTGGTATAGCATTTTGTTTTTCTTTTCATTCGCGCAAGAAAATGCCTAAAGAGACTATTGTAGCCTTCTACCGTATACGTTTCCGCTTTAGACTGAATATGCCTATCCCTAGGAATGAAGTGTTCGTAGGGCTGCCAAAAGTCAGTCGCTATGACTCCCTCTAGTGGATCTTCAATCTCACCCCAGAGCTTTTTTCCTGTCTGGACACCCCGGTCACCAATAATGAAGTTGATGAATTTATTCCCATATCTATCAACAGCAATCCATATCCATTGATAGCTTTTTTTTGACCCACATACGTATGCATCTCATCCATCTCCGCATAAACGACTTGTTCAGCGCTTTTCAACTCAGCAACTTGTTCACCAAAGGCTCTAATCCAATTCAACACCGTGACATTGCTGACGCCCAAAATCCGGCCAATTGAGCGAAAGCCTAACCCTTCAAGATATAACTGAAGAGCCATCTTTCTTAAATGCAAAGGTTTCCCCTTTGAACCACTGGCAACAGTATATCGAAAGTTGCATTCTTTGCATTTGTAGCGTTGCTTTTGTTTTGCAATGCCATCTTTGACTTTTTTATCGGAGTTACATTTTGGGCATTTCATTAGATTCTCAGTGACTCGTGAGGTAAGTGTCAAAATCTACATTAACATATCTATACTAAGTTAGCAATGCCCTCTCTTTAAGTACGTTTATGGGGCGACTACCTTAGAAGCCCTTTTCTTAAGTCGGGAAAACAGCTGATATCATGCATCTGGGTTGCTGAGCGCATGCACGTAGAAGATTTGTTGACGCGCAGAGGGTCGCCACTCCAAAAGGTAAAAAGGCGAAGGTCGGAAAAGGCCTAAAGGATGAATCACTCGATATTATCATGGATTAGGGTTCCACCTAATGATGGCGAGTTCGCTGCAATTGCCATGTATTTTAAAAAAGCAGAGGAAGGCATCTAAATGACTAGAGTAGCGAAAAGCTGTTCTCGTCTAGTAAAAAGATGGCATGGGATATAACTCCATTAAGAAGTAGTCCGAAAGAACCAGCGTATCAATGAACACCTGTTTTCCGAATAAATTTTGCCGGGTTGCCTGCCCATATCTCATTGGGTGGAATATCTTTTGTGACGACAGAGCAGGCCCCTACTATTGAGTTTTCTCCAATATGCACGCCCTTCAGTATTGTGGCATGCGCACCAATAAAAACATTTATTCCGACAAAAACGCTCTTTTTGTTGGTATGCTCTATGTCTGAGTCCCTTTGGCTTCTCTTTTTCGCATTTAGTGAGTGAAAATCAGTGTCGTAGATACACACATTTCCACCGATCTTGACATTGTTTGAAATGGTGATTTCTTTGAATGCCGCGATGGCTGTTCCAGACATGCCGACATTGTCACCGATGCTCAAAACTGCATTATTACCGACGGTGATAACACACTGCGAGTTTCTACCAATCGGATTGCTATTAAGGGTGTTGTTTAGCTTGAGGTTTTTGCCTATGGAGAGCTTTCCATTACGAAAAATGAACACTTTTGGGATACCTTTGGATGCAAAGCCGCTTCCTAGTTCTACTTGCTTCATACGCATCAAAAGATAAGCTATCTTTTGTGATACCAGATCACTTATTCTGTTTTTAGAGAATAGTAGAGCTTTAAAAACAAATATGACGATTTTCATTGGTTTTCCGCTTGTATCTCATGATACATTTTCAAGGTTTGTCTAAGTATACGAGCTGGGGCATGTCTTTTTCTGGCTATATGTCTAGACTCACGGGAGATTGTTTCTCTAAGCGTATCGTCCTGTAAAAGCCTGTCAACTGCAAGCTCGATATCTGTGCTATCTCTTCCGATAAGTAGTCCGGTCTTCCCATCTTCGATTAATGATGCTACCCCGCCCACGTCAGTAGCAATCACCGGCAGGCCCGACAGTTGTGCCTCGCATACACTGTTGGGGCTGTTGTCAATATAGGTAGGGCTCACTAGGCAGAAGGATTCTTCATAAGCCTCTATCATACCATTGGCACTTTGCATGCCGCGGCATTCAATGTTATTGATATCTATTTTGTGGTAGTTATATTTATTTATCATCGCTTTTATATCATCAATATTACAATTACCTAACACAATAAGCTTTAGGCCTTTGTCTTGTATGGAGGTATCATATGCCTGCATAAGCTCATTTAGACCCTTGATTGGATTTTTTCCTCCGACAAACAAAATGTTCCTTTTCTCATTAGAAAAATGATCACTGAAAAAATCTTCTCTGATCATTTCCCATATCGTATAAATCTTGGCTGTAGGGTTAATGGATTTAATACAAGATTTGTCCCAGTGAGTCCGGCAAGAAAAGTATTTAAGACGTGACAAATATTTTTTTTCAAATATCGACGATAGCATCCAGAAGGCATATGTTTCTATATTTGAAAGAACCGGTAATATCTTTATGTACTCAAATAGGATTCCTTGGATCGAAATGACTATCGGTATCTTTAAGCCCGATGCCATTGCTTGATACTCATGTTCTGAACCGTGTATATGCATGAGATCATAGTCATCGATAATCGTTTCTAGATAACTTCTTAGAGTTTTAATACGTGTCCTATAAAGTGTTAGCAGCTCTATTTTTGCCGCTGGTGTTTTGATATACATAAGGCTTATACCATCAAGTTCTTTTTTGACGATATCTTTCTCGATGCTCGAGTTGAAGTTGACTATCGTCAGATTTACACCATTATCTACCAGGGCTTTTGCCAACGTTATAATCCATGGTGCAGGGTGGGACGTAGTGTCATCAATGAGAGGAATTGGGGCCATCCATAAAATGTTCACTTAAAAACTCCTAGATTTGTATTTTGAAAAATCGATAAGGTGTCTGTTTATTTTTCTGTGAAATAGTAAATAGGATTTTGCAACCTTGATAGGCTTTGTTGCACAAATGATTTTCATAGCGAGACCTCCTTGCGTTATTGAACAGATCGGAGAAGACTTCGCTGTCACTCCATCATTTGTTGTGAGTGCCGTGGCTAGAATTTCCTGGCTTGCCTCATCAACCGCTAAATGCGCTTGTCGAACGTATTGGAGGATCTTTCACTTCCCTTCGTCAGCACCTCCAGGCCTGTGGCATTGGTCACGACATGCGGTACACCTTTGGTGCTATGGCGGGTAACTTCACGGTCAGGCTACTACATCGGTAGCATAAGTTGGTGTAATCCGGAGATAAGCAAGCCAGTTAAGCCCTTCGATCATCGAAGGCACCAAGCCTTCGGTGGCGCGTAGTAGTGGCTGAAATGTAACACCCAGTGTCAACGTACATTGAATGGCCACATCAGAATACCAGCGTGGGGGCTCCACGGCGATCGCTTTGTGATGTGGCTGCTTCCTCGTCAAACACCGAATGTCAGGCTACCTCGATTCGCTAGGGTTTGGTTATGGTTCCGCCAATGATTGATGTGATAGTGGCTTTCTTCAGTTTTTATCCTCTCTTTTGGTTTATTGCAGAAGTGACAAAAAAGATGGGCCATCAGAGGATTTATTCAACAAAGAGCCATCTTGTTACAATGCTTAATTATGTTGAGTGTATTTCTTTCAGATGATACCAGTCTATTTAAAGTTACATAAATACAACGAATAGTTGATACGGGGGCACGAATATGCTTGAGCAAGGCGTGCCCTAGGGGTCGTCAGTGAAGGGAGGTCATAGTGAGGAGAACCTTAAACCCTCATGGGGTATTGCCAAGTAATTTCTCATTTGTTTGAGGATGATATTGATTGCCTTAGACGAAGTCAGGCGGAAAAAGAATCTGTTTAGCTTTTCCTTTTGATACCATGGATTTTATACCGAGCGCTCACTTCGCTTCCTAACTTAGGGCTAATCTCTGACAAAATAGAATATTGTGGCAGGGATGCTAGAAGTAGAACCGCGCCTGCATATTTATACCTTACCTCCTTAGTCCTTTATGCCGTACTCGTTGCTGCTTTTCAAGCTGTTGAATTGAATGATATAAAGTTGATATCCTGCTAGGATCTATGCTGTTTAACGTCTTGTCCTGTATCAATAAGATATACCTTATACTTTTAATATGCGGATGTAATACATGAGTGGCTTAATCGAAAGAAGGTTATAATGCGTTTTAAGAAATATCAATTCATAAAAAGAGCGCTCAAAATGCGGGCGATTATATGGGCTACTTCAATTATTCCTTACAACAATAAAAAGTATGGAGGAACTGGTGTTGTTTCTGTTGAAGATGATTCAGA
>JAUZSW010732120.1:0-12225 GCA_034780735.1 Hyalogyrina grasslei
TCATGATCAACCCCTGGGGTTGTGGATGGCCTTTTAGGCACCACTTCGCCCGGTAAAGCGTAGTGAATGGTTTCATAAAGCGAAAACGTTACTGAGTAACCGGGTACAGGACGTCCCTTAGGGGACGGATGCCCATACACATAGCCCTGCATCTCGATATTGGGGATACGGGGAAACTTAAGGTCCATTTCATTTTGTGTGGTGCGCATCCAGCGTGATTCATAACGCGGCTCCCAGGCTGCGGCGTGGTACTCGTTGAACTCAACGGATGCCGCGTCATCCTGGTCGTAGCCATCCGCCAGGTGTCCCTCATAAACCTCTTTGGTGGTAGGGCCACCATCGGGCAACAAGCGCGGCTTGCTTGCGCAACCCGCGATTTGTAATAAGAGACCAAGCAGGCTAATCAAAAGTGGCCAAGACAGGTGTTTTCTGCACATCATGAATTAATTTCCTCCCATTCGGGTCGTAATCAAATTGAATTTCGGATTCCACGTGAATAGTGACGAGATGGCCCGTCGGCACATAAACAACATCGAAAGAATCGCGCATGCGTTCACTCACATACTCAACGATTTCATCCATGCCGCCCGAAAAACTGCTCCCGAGGATATGACGGCCTGCATCACCGTCAAAAAAAGTGTTTGTGGAACCATCGGTGTTACGCACGGTACTGGTTTCGCTATCAGCAACAGCACCGCCGGCCGCTGATAGCGCCGAGGCAAATATTCGGTCTTTCAAATAGTCGGACGCATTGGAATACAGATCCCCGCGGATGCAAGGTTTGCCCCAACGGTCAGCGATGTACCCAAGATATTTATTGGCGGGTGATTTTTTGTTGGTTTGTTGTTTGACCGTTGTGGTTGAAATTGTACCGTCTTCAAAGACTAGCGTGACGGTATCGAGATAACCGTTCACGCACGATAATTCACGGTTGCCCACGGAGTGGCCCGTCCAAACGACGTTTTTTATATTAGGTGGCAAATTAAGACCGCTGGCTGCTAGGTTTTCACCGCCGGTAATTATCTTGAATCGAAATGGATCTGTGACTTTACCCCCAAACGGCACACGGCCCAGCAAGGCGGTCATCGTAGTATTTTTATAAAGCGTTGCCGTGTCATTGATTGTGTAGCGTTTTTGTACGGCTAGGTTGGTTTTTTCTGTTTTAGCTTGGGCCTCTTTAGCCGGTCCGGAAGCGTCACTACCGCCAGATTCAAACGTTTTGTTTAAGAAGCCACCCACCGAGCCAGCGTTTTTATCCGGACTTGCAGAGACACCCATTGGTTTAATAGAAACCAGTCCGGGTTGTGGCGCTTCGGCGCCGGAGGGACCGCCGCCGATAGGTAGATCATCAAATCCGAGGCCTGGCGGCATGTCTTTAGGCTGAGTCTCCATTTGCTGTTCCGCGGCTAGACTCAAATCATCGAAACGTTTCAATAGATTTTTCTCTAGAGCTTCAAACTGGGATTTCTTATCGCCCAATTGCCCTGCGACTGATTCGGTGACCAAATCTCCGAGCTGGTTGCGCATTTCCTGACCTTCATTCCGTACAGCCTCCATGTCTTTTTTTAACCCTTCCTGCAGTTGCATCAAGGTGCGTGTTTGCTCTAACACGTTATCTTGCGTGCCTGACGAATCAGCTCTACCTCGTCGGTCGCTCGCACTCGGACCCTGACCTGCAGCTGGAGCCTGCCAAGCCTCCGTATCGTTGGGCGAGCGAGTGGCCATATAAATAACCGTGCCCAAGATCAACAGGACAAAAATCAGTAACAATGGCAAAAATCGGTTCATACGGTTCATCGGAAATAATTACTCCATAAACCCTGATAAGGCGTCATCCCGCCCAGAGGAATGAGATTTTTTCGGGGTTTTCGATGCGCGCTGATGGCTTAATTTACCAATGGCTTGGTTATAGGGTTGATCTGATACCACGTAGTAAAAACTCTCGTCACCCAAAGAACCTCTGGGCATCACTGATGGGTGATGCGGTGCTGACCACAGCCATTGGCCACGCAGTTTGAGGGGTGTGATTTCTACGAGATGGTCGGTCAAATTGACCAATTTCAATGCGGTAATGTATAAAGGCGGGTTGGGGGAGTGCCACTGCGCAACCGGCATGGCTTCAAGCTCGTTGCCGCGATATAAAGGGATTATGCGACGCTCGACCGGGACTCGACGCACGCCGGGCAAGGGCTTGATCAACCGGGCAGGGCCGTGCATATGTTGCGCAGCATATTGTGATAAATCCACGTAATCATAACCTGCCGGATCCGCTATTTTATCGGGAGAGTTCTGATCCGCATCACCTTCTTTTGGGTGCTCAATAATGAGTGGGTTTGGTTCGCCCGTTTCATTGGAGGCCTGTACATCCAATAAATAAAAATAACCCGATTCAGTCTCTACCCTAATGCGTTCGATCTCCCAGGGTTTTGTAGCCAACCAGTAAAGACGACCGTCTGGAGTGAGCTGTATCCGAGAGACTGGATCTGAAATTTGCGGAGGTAACTTTAAATCTGCAACCGGTTCAGGGAACTCGATACGTTTTTCCACACCCACCGGTAGAACGATTTGAATCGGCGACTTATCCCAAACGACGTGCCGCGCGGAGGTATCGTCCGCAAAAATCGAACTGGATAACAAGGAAAGAAACAAAACAAATAAGGCGGTTAACACATTCATTGTTGTTGTCCGTCTTGATTGGGAATATTCTCGGTGGCTTCTACGTCGGTATCGTACGCAAGGATCTCGGGTTCTGAGACATACCCATCGAGCGCTAACTGAGAAGGGTTAGCTTCACGAGAGATACGGTAACGAACCACTCTGATGGGATAGCGCATGTACTTATCTTTGATGATACGGTCATCGACATGCTCGACTATATGCATGTCGAGATAAACCACCCAAGCATCGGGACCCAGTATTTCAACGGAATTTAGGGTAAATACTTCATCGGCTGTCGGTGCCATGATGCGGGTGCGATCTCTTAGCTCATTAATTTCGCCGCCCTCTAGACGTTGGCGTTCGGCTTCCAGCATACGTCGAAATTGTGGCGTGAAATAATTGCGTAACCGGGTTAGGTTTTTGGGATAATCCATCTCACCATTTTTAGACCAGTGATTAAACGTTGTTAAAATATAATCGGTAAATGCATACACAGAATGAGGTGGAACCTCGCCTTGCCGAGACACCGTTCCATAACGCGGATCCGGTGCCTGATAAACATCAATGACATGAGGCGCCCTAGCCAGGCCGCCAATAGACACGATCAGTGCGATAAAGAGCCCGACAATAATTCGGTCGCGAAACCGTGCCGCTTTCTTTAATTCCTCTTCTCGTGACTTAAACGATGACATATTCGTTATCTCCGGGTGCGCCCAAGACCAAAGACGCCGACATGCTGGACAAAATGTGATGGGCGTAATTTGGAAAGAAACTCGGTTTCAATTTTATGCACATAATAAAGATGTGGCTTGCCGCGTTTCTGCCGACCGATCCATTTTATGATGAAATAGGCGGATGCGAAGCCCAAGATAAAACCAATTACTGGAGCGATAAATAGATTCCAACCCATGAAAATAATAAAAATAAGTGCAATAATTGTCCAAAGAATAAATGAGGCGATTCCAGCATATTTGATTTCTGTCGCCGAACAATCAAAATACATAGACGGTTCAACATCAATCATATGCGCCACAGGATCAGGGCTCTTATCCATAAGATATTTCGCAGCCTAGGTTAAGCATGGCTAGAATAGAGCAATATGGGAGCATGGGCGCTTGAAAGTTTCGCAGTACGCGCAAAGGGTGCGCCATCGATGCTAGTGACTTTTATGGTCGCTAATCCATCAGCCCACTTAACGGCGATAAGTCCGAGCGAAACAACGATAGCAACCATCACTATACTGGAAACCAGGACACCGAAAAAAGCTCCCATGCCGCCCTTTTTTCCCTGTGCATCACCAAACGCTGCAAGTGAATAAAAACCCGCCCCGACTAATGACGCAACCATCAACGCATAAGCCAGAATTTTTACACCCCAGGCTATATATTTCACAAGACCTTCAGCAGGTTTTGTGTCGGCCCCCAACCCAAGGTCTGCGGCTGTGGGCAAAGCTCCAGCGGAAAGAACAAGAGGCGCACTTATGAGTAGAACAAATCCGCAAATGGCGAATGCCCTATCGCGCTGAATAGAAAGAACAGGCTTTAAATATTTAACAGACATTGAGTTTATCTCCTTTAAAAATAAAAACTAATAAACAAGTAGGATTCCAAGAAAACCAACGATAATGATTGTTGTAATCCAGGTTCCCGTTGCATCACCCATAGAAAGCTTTTTTAACTGGACTGCTTTCCAGGTCCTCCATATAACCCAAACTGCCCAAAGCACAGCACTCGCAAGCAGAAATGATGAAATTAAAGTGTAGAAATTCGCCGGATCGATACCGGATCCCGCCTGAAAGGAGGTTGCAATATCATTCATGGTTGATCTCCAGGCAGAGAGTACTTGCCATTAATGGGCGGAATGTCATTGGGCTGAACGAGCACACCGGCAAGCACATCGGCAATGCCGGCGCGGATCTTTGAAAGATCAACGGTTACACCGTGGTAGCTCATTTCCAGACGGAAGTCATTGTTGTCTAAATGCGTTTGACGCATCCGCTCAATTTCTGAGATGAAGAAATCTAATTCATCGATCATCCGTACCCAATCGGCGCGCTCATGATAGGGACCGGCTGATAAGGGTAGGGAGAGGAAAATAAAAGCAATAAGAATGAATTTTTTCATGACGACCTTTTAAGGGTTCGCGCCAACCAGTTACGCACGCGTTCGCGATAATTATCCGCGCGCTGACGTCGCTTTAAGGTGTTGGGCTCACCCGCATGGTAGATGCCCACCGCGACCTCGAACGTGCCATGTTTGTCTTTTAATGACCTAAGGTGTTGCGCGCCCGCATCGATATTTTGGTAAGGGTCAGTGGCCACCCACAGATCACCGTCAAAGTAACCGGCGTTGTATCCCCAGTTAATTTCCATCAAACCCACATCAAAATTCTTATGGCCTTTATCCAAAACTTCTTTGAGTGCGTCATGGAGCGCGGTGCGCGAATCAAAATAGTGCGCCTTACCTGCGATATTGGCAGTCCATGGCCAGGGGTGCGGATAGCCACGACGGGTTGCTTCCTGACAAGCGATGGCGTACAGCAACATTGATGGAATCTGATATTTGGCCCCCGCAGCTTGATATGCCGATGGCACATTAGCGAGCGTCATAGCAGGTAATAAAATAAAGCTAGCTAAAAGCGCGGTACGTATCATTACAGCGCCCCCATCACTTGATTGGCGCGCATTAGAAACGCAGAGGGCAATTTCGGCGCACCAAACATTGTGTGCCGGTCATCGTGGCTCAGTGTTACGGTGCCGGCAACAACCGCTTCGGCATTGACTTGAAGTCGCTTTGCCCAGGCACGCAGGTCCTCGTCTGTCGCGTCGCCGACGAAATAGACATCCAGCGCTACACCCGCCGGGTAACGTTTGCCCAGTCCTTTATAGTGCTTAAGAAATTCTGCTTCACAATCAGCACAATTTGTTTTTACAAAGAGTGTGATACGGTCGGTGGGTTCTACGTCAGGCAGGCGGGTCGTGCTTTGATCGCCTTTTTTGACGGCGCGATTATCGAGGTTAAACATCGGATAATCTTTATACCGCTCTTTAAAGGCGGTCCGGTAAGCACGGTCAAAGTCTAATAGTTTCTGGGTACGATCGTATTCCTGCTGCGCATAAAGATCGGCCAAGGCTTTCCGTTCTTCTTCAGTCGAGGAAATCAACCCAGACACAAACACCGGATCCAGGTGCTCGTAAAAATATTTTCCTGTTTGATCCATGTAGGATTGATATCGAGTCCACTGATCAATCGATAAGCCCCAGTTCTTTGCGTGTTTTTTATTAAGGGCCTCTTGATCAATTTGATTAGACTCTACCGACGTGGTTTCACCGCTTTGAGTATTGTGCTCTACTGTTTCAACCGCTTGCGCTGGCAGCACCAAAAATAAGAATAAAGGCAATAACCGAAGCATCATTCTTGGCCCACCTTCACGTAGCGGCCCGCTTGTATTTGCGAAGGCTTTTTAATTTGGACGGATGTCTTCAACCCTAACTCAAGCAGATGATTGCGCACGGACTCCGCTCGCTGGGTCGCCACAACACCTGCGTCCATATTTTCTAGATCTTCCTGGCCTCCGGCATGACCGACCACCCAGACAGGTTTATTTACATCCAGAGAAGGAACGAGAGATGCCAATTTTTCTCGGCCACCCGGACCTAATGTGCGCTCGCCGTTCGCAAAGGTGATCACGGAAGGCGGCGTACTGTCGGCGGCAGCAACAAAGATAGGGTTATCATCATCTCCGGACTTAAATACGGCCGCCTCGTCCGACACAGATGGCGTTTGATCTTGAATTAAAGAAGCACCCTGTTTTGGCGCTATTTTTAATCTGGCATCGGGTGCAATAAGGGGGGCGTTTAATGAGGTAGAGGATGCGGTTGACGTAGAAGCCAGCGGCGCACCTTCGGCACGCTCGACGGGACGCCGTACTGCATTACGGGTAGATTTATTGTCGGCAGAGCGCTTGGTTGGTTTTCTGTGGATGCTGCGACGCTTGTGGCTAACTTTTGAACGCGATGGTTTGATGCGCTTGCTTTCGCGACTAGAGCTGGGGGAATCGGAGGCCGTTTTGTCAGACTTGTTTTTTGAGGCTTCAGTGATAACCGGCAACGCTTGATTGCCGCACCAATAGTGCCGCTTGCTCCATACAACTGTGAGGTTACGCTGTGTCGCAGAATCCTGGCATAATGTAGGTTTTTCGATCGGATTCGGTTTTTTCACCAAAGCTGTGCAGCCGGTAAAAAGAACCGCTAACGGGAGAATAAACAATGCACGATAAATCATGGTCGGCAGGGCCTCTTTGAGCCTGTCGCGTATTGACAGGGAGGCCAGAAGTTTTCTTTCAAATCAAACGAGACCAACCGATTAACAGGATCAGAGACCAGCACCCAGGCGGGTCCGGCCAGTGTTTCCAGTATGTTCTCCAACCTGGCAGGCCCTAGTTCGCGATGTATTTTAGGCAAGGGAGAACTCAGTAGCGCTCCTAAATTTGGATCCGATGCTGCGGGATCTGCAAGCCCGTAACCTGAATTATCCAGTGCTTTTATAAGCGCTTGGCCCACCGTTTCTACGCTTGGGAATTGGCGTGAATAAATAACCCCAAGCAGATCACGTTTTTTGGACTGAGTATCATCCTGCTGTAGCCCATAACGCGAAGAACGAAAATAACCTGACTTCACATCAGAGCGAGCCGAAGTGTCTGCAGAGTGATTTACAAAAACAGGTTCCGCGCCAGCAGAAGGAATAAAGCACATTAATAACAAAACGGTAACCAGCAAACCTATGTGGTTACCGTTTTTGCGACGGCCTAATTCAAGTAATAAGTGCATAACGAAATCCTAAAGAAAAAAAACACCCCGGTCTCAATAAATCATAAATTAGTCGTGATGGATTTATTAAGGAAGAAAATAACATCCATAAACGTTCGATATAGTTATAGTTTTTGCATGTAATTGCCGGTTGAAACGTAAACCAAAAGGCCGCTAATAAACGCCGCTGGGACAAAAATTATATTTGGATGAATCGATACCGGGACTGCTAGGTAGACAAACAAGGTAATAAAAAACGCGGGTTTGACGTAAGGTCTGATCCATCGCTGGATCATCGGATGTTCCCGGTCGCCTCCAAATGTCCGCAAATCACGCTGCACTAAACCATCAATAAAAGCGAGCACCATGGCTAGTGCAAAAAGACCCAGCGACCAAGCCGCAATACCCAACCGAACAAAAAATAGCAGAACGATATTCGTTGCAGAAAATATGTAGGTTGATGATGCCTGCCAAAAAGATTTGAACCAACGCCGCAAAGTGGGTTCGCGGGGATAAATCGGTTGCATCATATTTTGATGCAACTCAAGCATCCCAGAATCCAAAATAATAACTTTTTGCGCCTTGTTTGCAAGAGAGGTTACAGACTCTGCCGGAGAGCTTACAAACACCCGTCGCTGAAAATCTCTAGACAAATAGGAAAGCTCACGGACAAGCATGCGATGGCTATGGGATTCATCCTGGTTTTTTAAAACAAACCAGAGTAATTCGGCCGATATAGAAATAATCAATGACAGCAATAACAATCCTATAAAAACAACGGTGGGATGCAGCCATGCAAAAACATTGATGCCGATGGCCTTTTTTTGAGGAATATCTTCTCTGTTGTTTGGCCTTTCGGAGGTCATGCAGCGGCTGCCCAGGAAGGTTCATATTGATACCAGTTATCAGAGGTGGTGTAGCGCTCCTGCATACGAGAGGCTATCGACTCAATGTTATTGGGTAATGACGCAAGATCAGCGTCATCCAAAAAGGGCAGCCTTAGCTTGACAGGTATCCCACCATCCACGAGCGCGAAACACTGACCCTTTGGAAGCTGTGTTATATCTTGCGCATGAATAAGGCCTACATTCTGGGTGGTGTTTCTAATTTCATTGGTGGCGGAAAAATCACTGCCTTGGCCGGGCTTGGTATTGGCCTGACCCGTAGAAACCGACATAAGATGATTGATTTCGACATCTTTCAATTGTTTGGTTAGTAATTCAGCGGTTTCAAGCTCCTTAACGCGCAGCATTAAAATAGTGTTTAGATTACCGGCTACCTGTCCCGCTTTTGCTGTGCTGTTTAGGCGCGCTATAACATCAGACCAGGTTTGAGTGGCCACGGTTACCTGGAAGCCTGCGCCCCCTGCCTTGTTGAGCAACGGAATAAACTCATCTCCAATCAGCTCATTAAACTCATCGGCTAAAATCGAAACACGGGGGCTATATGCGCTAGTGCCAGGAACCCCACGCGAGGTGCCATGTTTGTATTTCCGGGAGGAGTAAGAAGTAAGGTCAGCAAACATGGCATTTCCAACGGCTGATGCCACTTCCGGATCCGCCAAGGCATCAAGGCCAACATAGACAATACCTCCGGTGCGGATAATCTGTGGCCAATCAAAAATAGGCCGAGGATCATCCATGTCAAGGTAATCCGGAGACAGAAGCTCTGCGGTTTTGCCGGTGCATAATTTTTCCATCAACGGCAGGAGCGATCCAACCAGTTTATCGAGATAGCTCTTTTCGTATTCAAACGTCTTAATCAGCGAATGAGCAACATCATCTTGTATCTCGGAATCCTTGAAATACCGGTACAAAGCCATCGAACGATCCTTGCGATCAGCAAAGCTACGGCCCTTAGAGTATCCCTGTTCTTTTTCTTTGTAGGAATGCTCAAGCGTATCCACCGTTTGATGCCAGCCTGGGTGGTGCGTGTCATGCTTTTGCAAGTAAAAGGTAAGATAATCAATAAAGAGCGGCTCAATATCCTCGCCGTAATATTTGATCAGGCTATAATCGGATTTTCTACCTAGGGCCGTCAGCGCCTTACTGATTCCATTGACATAACGCCAAACAAATTCACGAAAAGCTTGGGACTGCCCTTCACCGGGTAATTGCCCCGCAATTCGACTGGCGACCTCTGTTTGCCTTGAGAAGGTCGCAACCGGTGAATACCGAGCAGAGACTTCTGGAAAACCCAGATGAAAGAAATAAAAGTCATCGACCCTACCTGCACGCACCGCTTCACGATACATGCGGCGGAATAGATTGGGGTCACTTTTGGGGTCAATCACGATAACAACATCGCCGCGGTGAATATCTTGCGTCACAATGGTCTGGAGTTGGTAGGTTTTACCCACGCGTGTCGTACCCAGTATCAGCATGTGGCCGGTGCGATCATCAAGATCAATGGAAATATTCCGCTCCTTCTCTAACAACCCGACACCATGAATGGCAGGATTGCCCCCGAGAGAAGGGGAGGCATTAGTCGGGCCAAAAGGTAATGCTTGAAGAAAAACGACTAAAGCAGTCGCGAGACGCGCCTGCTCTAGGTTTTCTTCTGCTTGCTGGAACCACCGACGTAGGGGGCCCACCTCTCTGTACTTCCTATTGTCGTATCGGCCCAGGTCCGCCAGCCGCTGTGTATGCCGTTGATCCCAATTAAAGCCGCGACCAAGGAACAGGCGCGTATGACTAACAGGGAGTCGTGACGCTGATAGGGCATATGGAGTCAATTTAATGAGGTTTTTTTGATAAACACGAACTTTTTTCGCTTGAAAAAAACGTTGAGCGCTAAGCACCAGCAAGATCGTAAGCACAACATAACTAACGGAAGGCAAGATCATAAATATCTCCGGAACGGAGACAATAGCGATGGCACCCGCAAAATAGCTTGCCGATGCAATATATTCCACAGGCGGGCGAAGAAGCGCCTCGACGGGAAATTTCATAGCCTAATGGTTTTGTGCCGCATAAAAACAAATATAAATAAAAAGTACCAGGCGATCTCAATAAATCATAAATTAATAATGATGGATTTATTTTCTAGCGGGCTAGCTTTAGTTCGCGAAGCGCAAGATGATGGTTAAGGCCGCTTGAGTTGGAGAGGAGCCTAAAAAGGGCGAAAAAGACGAACCTGCAAGGGGCTTACCCAAAAGGCAAAAGGCACAAATCATTGGTAAATGATGATTTGTGTAAAGGTTTAAGGGCGAATGGAAGGGGGTTAATGGTAAGGAAAAGGAAGAAACGGAAAATCCGTCGGAACCAATAACGAATTAAGCCAACATAATGTATAGAGGGTTATTATAGTAATAAGGCAACTAACACAAAAGGAAGGACATGACCCATACAGATCTGGAAATATCCAACATGTGTAATAAGTGTGGACACCCTGACTGGGAAAAGCCACTGCTAACCATTGCTCAGAACTACACAGGGTACCCGCTGGTTGATCCGGATAATGATCCAGCTAAAAACATTCTTATAATATTGAAAGAACATCCTTATAGCGGTGATCACCATGACACCGGCACCATAGCCTTTGCCTTTGCTAAGCTAAGCATCTTTTATTACCAGGCTTTCGTTAGGCGAAGAGAGGAGAAAATAATCATCCCCTGGAATCCATTGGAGCAGAGCTATGAATCCTTTGCAAAAGCCTATCCCGAGCACGAAAGAATAGAAACAGAGGGGCCCTACCCACCTGAAAACCACATCCGGATGTGGTTTTACATGCACGCAGATAAACCCGGCGGATCCGATTGAGCCGTGCTTTCGTGGCTTAAGTCTCATGGGGCCCCAATGCCTCAGCTAAGCGATATAGACCCGGAAAGCATTCCTTTTTTAGCGCCCAATGAAATTATTCGATTGCTGTCTCAGGAAAACCGAATCCGCAGTATTCGGCGGCTGGCGGGGTTAAGTCCTAGGGATTACGAGAAGCTCTATGTGCCCGCACTCGATGAGTTTTTAAACCTAGCGCAGCTTCGCCCTGCCTCTGCCGCCGACCATCATGCCGGGCTTGGCGGTTTGGCTGCACACACCTTGGAGGTGGTTGAGGTCGCCATGCGTCGCCGCAAAGCCGCCTTACTGCCGCAGAGCGCGGATGCTTCCCAGATTGAGCGAGAGGAGCATATCTGGACTTATGCCGTGTTTGTCGCGGCATTGCTGCATGACGCCGGCAAGATTATCACTCTGACTCGCTTGGTAAACCAGGCAGGGCAGCCGGCGCAAGCGGACACAGCGAAGTCTTACGCCCTCCAGTTTCTACAATTACCCTACCGCATGCAGACGCGCGTCAATACCACGATGTTCTACCTTCTACCCTCAGCAGGCAGAATCTGGCTGCAAGCATTCCCTGAGATACTGGCTCAATCAGTGGCCTATTTGTCAAATGACCCCTACGAATGGGGCGCCATTGGTGACATCACTTCGCAAGCAGACGGTGAATCCGTTGCAAAGAACCGCCGCACTGGCGGAGAGAAACAACGGCTTCCTCACGCACCAGCCACCCCTTTGGTCGAGCGCATGACACGCGTATTGCGCAAACTAATCTACGAGGGCGACCTGAAGTTTAATCGAAACGGGGGTGCTGGCTGGGTCTGTGGCCAACACACCTATATCGTTTGCGGCGTTGCCGCAAGAAAGGTCAGAGAAACGCTGATGGATGAGGGGTCATCCGACATACCGAGCAATAACACGCGGTTGTTCGATATCTGGCAAGATCATGCTTATATTGTGGTTAATGACGATGATAAAGCCATTTGG
>JAUZSW010733231.1:0-12209 GCA_034780735.1 Hyalogyrina grasslei
TGGAACAAAACTGTTCTGCCTGAGCGTCCACGTCGGGTTGCCCGGGGTGTACTAGGTTCCCTTCGGGACGACCCTCGGCGAACTTATCGACATGGCCGGAGGGCCGATCGGCGACATGCGGGCGGTCCTGTTAGGTGGGGCGGCTGGTTCCTTTGTTGGGCCCTACCTGCTCGACATGCCGCTCAGCGCCGAGGACGCCAGGGCCCACGGGGCCTCCCTCGGATCCGGGGTGGTCATGGTGTTCAACGAGACAACCGAGTTTGACCCGATCGTGGAGCGCATCGCGGCGTTCTTCGCCGACGAGAGCTGCGGCCAGTGCGTGCCGTGCCGGGTAGGAACGAAGCGCCAGCACGAGCTGATCGTCCGGTCAGCGCTGGATCGTTCGGCGGTGGGTGTGTCCGCGGCCGACCTGGTGCTGCTCGACGACATGGACCGGGCCATGAAGGACGCCTCGATCTGCGGCCTCGGCCACACGGCGGCCACCGCCGTCCGCTAGGCCATCGCGATGGGCCTGATACCTAGCGAACAACCATCTGACCAGGGAGGGGAGTCCCGATGACCGCCCAGACGAGTGAGCCCAGCATTGCCGAGCCCACCGTAACCGAGACCATGGTCACCATCAGCGTAGACGGGTCCGAGGTTTCCGTGCCCGAGGGGTCGACGGTGCTCGACGCCTGCCGCACGCTCGGCATCGACGTGCCGACGATCTGCCATAGCCCCAATCTGACCCCGGTGAACGTCTGCCGGGCCTGTGTGGTTGAGGTGGAGGGGTCTCGCACCCTGGTGCCGTCGTGCTCGCGGGAGGTGGCCCCCGACATGGTGGTCGCCACCGACACCGAGAGGGTGCGTCACAGCCGCAAGATGGTGATCGAGTTCCTCGCGACCGGGGTCGATCTGACCCAGGCGCCCGACATTGCCCGCTGGGTGGAGGAGTACGGGGCGGACGTCACCCGCTACGGCGACGAGGTCGCCAAGATGGACGAGCCAGTCCGGATCCAGGACGACCTCTACATCCGCGACTACGACAAGTGCGTGCTCTGCATGAAGTGCGTCGAGGTGTGCGGCGACGACGCCCAGCACACGTTCGCCATTGCGGTGTCTGGCCGGGGGTTCGGGGCGAGGATCTAGACCGAGTTCGACGTGGCCCTGCCCGATTCGGCCTGTGTCTACTGCGGTAACTGCATCTCGGTGTGTCCGACTAATGCCATCTCGTTCAAGACCGAGTTTGATCTGCGCAACGCTGGCGACTGGCGGCCCGACGATCAGAAGGTGACGACGACGGTCTGCACCTACTGTGGGGTGGGTTGCAACCTGGAGCTGCACGTGCAGGACAACTCGATCATCAAGGTGACCTCGCCGGACGATCACGATGTGACCAACGGGAACCTCTGCATCAAGGGCCGTTTCGGCTGGCAGCACGTCCAACCGAAGGACTAGGGGTCAGACCCCTGTCCCGCTTTGCGTCCCGCCCCCAATGTAGCGAGAAGGGGTCAGACCCCATTTCGCAACCCCCGCCAGCCGACTGGTTCACGGCCGAGGTCGACGTTGAGGGAGCCACGGGGTCCCCCGAGCTCACGTCTGAACGAGTAGACGGTGTGTCGTGGACCAGGTGCGTTCTGACCCAGGCCCGCCTGACCGCCTCAGTCTTTACTGGATGCCAGTTTCATGAGGTGGTGTTCGACGGCTGCGATCTGTCGGCTGTCTCCTTCGTGGACTGTCGGTTCTCTGACTGTGTGATCCGGGGTGGCAAGTGTCTTACCAACCTTGCGCTCGTCGACTCCTTCCTCGCTGGTCTGACCTTCGCTGATTTCTCGGCGGACGCCATCGAGGTGCAGGGCGGCCAGCTTGGGGAACTGAGCATGATCGGGTGCGATCTGAGGAAGCTGACGTTCAGTGGTGTCTCAAAGCCATCCAGGCGTGTCCCCTCGGCGCTAACGATGAGGGATACGTCCCTTGAAGCCGTTGGCGGCATCTCCCAACTGGCGGCCGATGGAGTAGCCGTTCGCGTCGATTTGGCCTTGTGGGGATTGTTCGGTGACCTGCTGCTTCGTCAGCTGGGAATACAACTCCTCGACTAGCTGGAAGTTGGCGCGGTACCGGGGGCCGCGCCAACTTTCATACCGCCGTGCCCGCCGACCGGATACGTCTGGTTTGGGACCCTGGTAAGCGGTCCTGGCCTGCCCGACCGGCCCGGCTCTGCCGAGAAAAGTAGCCAGATAGGGTCAGACCCCATCTGGCTACAAATACGCTGGGCGGATGCTGCCTGTGATCACGCCCGCCCAAGAAGAGCGCATCGTTGAGCTGATCCGGGCGGGCGGGGCCACCGCGATGTAGTGGTTCCGTCAGCCCCACCTCGCCGCCGCTACCGAGAACAAGGCGGCCGCTGGCTACGACCCAGTCACCGATGCTGATCGCCTGGTCGAGGACGGGTTACGGGCCGGAATCGCCGAGCTGTTCCCCGACGACTCCATCATCGGCGAGGAGGCGGGCACCACCGGCACCGGAACGAGGCGCTGGATCATCGACCCCATCGACGGCACCAGGGCCTTCATCACGGGCCAGCCGATGTGGGGAATCCTGGTCGGCCTCTACGAGGGCGACGAACCTGTCGCCGGATGGACCTACCTGCCGGTCCTCGACGAGATGTACGCCGCCGTCGGTGGCCGGGCCACCCTAACCACCGGCCACCGGTCAGGCGACACCACAACCCGGGACATGCGGGTCAGCACCACCACCGAGTTGAACCGGGCGATCATGGCGACGACCCATCCGTCCATGTTCGCCCCCGGCGCCGAGATCGATCGGTTCTGGGCCATCGAATCGAAGGTGCGGCTGTCTCGTTTCGGCGGTGACTGCATGAACTGGGCCCTCCTGGCCGACGGCACCATCGACCTGGTCGTGGAGAACGACCTGCATCCCTACGACATTGCGTCGCTCATCCCGCTGATCGAGGGGGCGGGCGGGGTGGTGGCCACTCTGGGCGACGGGCCGTCGGTGGATGCGGGTTACGTCATCGGGGCGGCCACCGCGGAGCTGTTGGAGTCGGCGCTGGAGATCCTTGACCCCGAGTCCCAGGATTGACTTTTAACGAGCTGTGACATATGGCATGCGTAGGGTGATGTAGGGTTACCGCACGACCTACCAAGGGGACCAACCATGCATGTGAGCGAAATTCTGGATCGTAAGGGAGCAGACGTGGCGACGGTGAAGTGCTCGACGACCGTGGGGGAAGCCGTGGCCATCTTGTCCGAGAAGGGTTACGGGGCCCTCGTGGTGTCCGATGATGGCGTCGCCGTCGACGGGATCATTTCGGAGCGCGACGTCGTCCGTCGGCTGGCAACCACCGACGATGCCATCGCGGTCCGTCCGGTGTCGGATCTGATGACAAAGAACGTGTTCACCTGTGCTCCGGAGGACACGGTCGAGGCCACCATGGAGCAGATGACCGAGCACCACATCCGCCATCTGCCGGTGTGCACGGACGGCAAGCTTAGTGGCCTGATCAGTATCGGCGATGTGGTCAAGGCGCGCTTGTCCGACATGGAGGAGGAGCGGCGCCACCTCGAGGGGTACATCCAGCAGGGGTACTAGTCGATTCGAGTAATCCCTGGCTCCTAGGTGGGGTGGACTAGAGTCGGGCCATGTACGAGTTTGCGGTAATTGGCAAGGGACTGATCGGCTCGGCCGCGTTCCGGCATCTGGCCGGTCGAGGCCGCACCATTGTGATTGGCCCCGACGAGCCAGCCGATCCCGGAACCCACCGGGGGGTATTCGGTGCCCACCACGATCAGGCCAGGCTGACCCACCAGCACGGCAAGTCTCCCGTGTGGGGTGAGTTGGGGCGCCGTTCGTTCGCCGCCTATGACAACATCGCGGACCGGTCAGGGATCGGCTTTCATTCCCCCGTCGGTGAGCTGTTTGTGGCGGATCCCGGTGCCGATAACTCGTATCACCAGCCCGCCAATATCGAGAACTCGCGCCGCGTCCTCGGCCTAGATCTGGTGGAGTTCGACGCCAACGGATTGGCGTCCGAGTTCGGCTTCCTGGCCTTCCCGCCCGATGCCGCCATCCTGTTAGAGCGGGGTCCGGCTGGCCATATCAATCCCCGCCGCCTCATCGAGGCCCAGCTGGCAATCGCCAAAGCCGACGGGGGCGAGGTGCTAGCCGAGACGGTGGTTGGCGTAACCCCAACGGCCGACGGCTCCACCCTGATGACCGACGCCGGAACCACGATCACTGCTCGGCGAGTCCTGGTGGCCGCCGGGGCCTTCTCTAACGCCAACAACCTACTCGCCGAGCCCCTGGACCTAACCCTGAAGACCGAGACCGTCGTATTCGGCCGGATTGACCCAGCGGAGGCGGAGCGACTAAGCACCATGCCCGTCATCCACTACGACCTGACCTCGGAGCAGCTGGCCAATATCTACGCCATCGGACCCGTCCTCTACCCCGACGGGCATCACTATCTCAAGCTGGGGGCCAACACGGTCGGCGATACGTTTCCGAAGACGGCGGCCGAGATGAGCACCTGGTACGCCACCGGCAACAGCGGCTCCAACCTGGACGCCCTTCGTTCGGCCCTCGTCGCCATGGTGACCGACGCCAGGGTGGAGGAGTGGTCGACCGGGCGCTGTGTTATCACCCGAACCCCCAAGGCCTTCCCGATCATCGACGAAGTGGTCGAGGGCCGGGTCTACACGGCGGTTGGGGGCAACGGTTCGTCGGCCTACTGCTCGGATGCCCTCGGTGCCCTGGCCGCCGGCCTGGTGGCGACCGGGGAGTGGAACGACGAGCTAGACCGCGAGCAATTCCGCGCGTAGGGTCTGACCCCATGCGCGGTTGGCGGGGCTAGGTTGGGCCAGTGACTTCATCATCCGAGCACCCCGTACCCGCCGAGCACCCGATTCGCCCCCTAACAAGCCGTATCGCCTACGAGAATCCTTGGACGCGGGTTCGCGAGGACGAGATCGAGTTCCCCGACGGTTCAACCGGGATCTACGGCGTGGTCGAGAAGCCGGATTACGCCATCGTGGTGGCCTACCCGGACCCGGGCTCGGTGCTCCTGGTACGCCAGTACCGATACACGATTCGGGAATGGACTCTGGAGTTTCCCCAGGGCTACGTGGCGGGGGCCACCCCCGAGGAGATGGCCAGCGCCGAGCTGGCCGAGGAGACGGGATACTCCGCTGGCCGTCTGCGATCGGTCGGGAGCTATCACCAGTCCACTGGGCTCTCGAACCAGATGGCCCACGTCTTTGTGGCCACCGACCTGACCGAGGTCGGTACCGATCTGGAAGCAAGCGAAGTAGCCGCCGGGCTCACTCACCTGGCGGTACCGACCGACGAGCTAGAGCGGCTCATCCATTCCGGCGAGATCACCGACGTGTCGACCATCGCCTCCTGGTATCTAGCCCGCTAAGCCCGAGTCGCTAGGCCCTCGAGGGCTCCCACCACCTGGGGCCAGTAGACCTCCGGGATGTCGTGGCCCATCTGGGCCAGCACCAGCCGGTCGGCGTTGGGAACAGCCCCGGCCGTGGCGTGAGCGCCGCTGATGTTGATCAGCTCGTCCGCCAGGCCGTGGATCACCAGGAACGGTAAATCCACCGACCTGAGGGCTGCGGTCCGATCACCGGAGGCCGCTATTGCCGCCAGCTGGAACGGGGCCCCTTCCGGATAGTTGCTGCGATCGTAGGCGAAGGTGATCCGGTTGGTCGCCTCCTCCAGGTCAAACAGGGGGCCAGAGATCGTGCGCGAAACCTCGATCGCGTGGGCGATCGCAGCCTCCCGTTCGATCGGGGGAACCGCCAACAGCATCCCCAGGGCGGCGTCGGAGGCCTGGCCGACCGAAGGGTTGCCGGTGGTGGACATGATGGAGGTAGCCGTTCGGATTCGATCAGCGTGCTCTATGGCCAAGGTCTGCACGATCATGCCGCCCATCGAGGCCCCGACCAGGTGGGCCGAGTCGATGCCTAGAGTATCCATGACCCCGATCACGTCGCCCACCATGTCCGACAGCGAGTACGGCACCTCACCAGAAACGTCCTCTCCGCCAGCAGCGCGCATGATCAGCTCTGGTGCGTTGGGAGCCTCGCCTGGCGTCTTGGAGGAAAGGCCGCAGTCCCGGTTGTCGAGACTGACCACAAAGAATCCGCGGTCGACTAGCAGCTGGCAGAACTCGTCGGGCCAGAATGTGAGGGGGGCAGTGAAGCCCATCACCAGCACGAGGGGGGTGGCGGTGGCATCTCCCCTGGTGTCGTAGAAGATCTCAGAGTGTGGGAGCTTGGCAGTTGGCATCGTCCGATAATGCCATACGTGGGCCCTAACCTCAACCCATAGTCTGGCGCATGAGGCCTTCGAATTGCCTCTAGCTAGTCCAGCGAGCGCAACCCGCCCCATACCAGCTTGGTGAGGTTCTCAATGAGCTCCTCGCTGTCGAGGCCCTCTCCCTGGGCCCGCCAGTGGCGCATCATAGATTCGGCGCTCCCGACCACCCCGTGGGCCAGGGCCACCCTGTGAGCCTGGGCGATACCGTCAACCACTATCAGGTCGGCGATAGCGCCAACGAGGGAGGCCTCCACCCCGTCGACCATGTGACGCCAGTCCGAATCCTCGCGAACGGTGCTGCTGAAGAGTAGATGGAAACCGTCGGAGTCCTCAGCGACGTAGCGAACGTAGGCCGCGATCCCCGCTTCGACCTGGCCCCTTGGGTCGGTTGCTTCTGAGGCCGCTCCGATGATCGAGGCCTGGAACCGATCCCCGATATCGGTCAATACGTCGCTGCAGAGGCGGCGTTTCGAGTCAAAGTGCTGATAGAGAACCGGCTTCGTTACCCCGGCCTCGGCGGCAATGTCGTTCATCGAGGTGTCGTGGTAGCCCTGGCGCGCCAGTACTCGCCTAGCGACCTTGAGGAGCTGGGCCCGGCGCTCGGGCCCCGGGAGTCTTTGGGCGCTCACTTGCCCTGGGCCCGCTCTTCTCGGAGTGCGGCCTTGAGCCCGTACTTGAAGACCAGCCCCGGGGCAAGGAGGATCCCCCCGACGATAAGACAGGCCAGGATAAGCCAAACAATGGCGGGGGTCATCGTGGTCATGAAGCCTACGAAGAAGATGGTGGTGGCGAGGCCGTATAGGAGGTACCCGACGCGCAGGGCCATGGTCACCAGCCTCTGGATGCGGGCTCGGCGGGCCAGCATTTCGGCCTCAGTTTCGGTGGACCGGCCGCTCTTTGGCGGTCTAGATCTTGGGGGCATTCTTGGCTCTATCGGACGGGGTTCGTAGGTCTATGGTGCCCGAAATGGATGAGATCGCCCGATCAAAATCCCCGAATAGTTCGTCCACCGATAGTTCGCCGTCGTCGTGGTGGGCCCGATAGCGGTCGTCGGCTTGATCGGCGAGATCCGGTTGCCGGGATCTGGTCAGTGCCGGGGCTACGTCGGACTTGGTCAGGTCTATGGTGGTCCGGATTGGGTCGGCCCCGGCGGCGTGCCCGCCCCCTCCGATCGGATCCGAGGCGTCGGAGGGGTGATTCCTGGAGCCTGATTTGGCCACCCTGGCCACCGGCGGGCGACTCTTCGGTGGAGCCAATAGCTCAGTGACGTTGCCGTATTCTTTGGCTTTTGCCTTGCCGCGAGGGCGGCTCCCGGTGGCGTTGAGGACCAGTACGATCAGGCCGGCCAGTGCGATGATGTCGCCGAAGCTGATGACCGATCGGAAGAGGGGAACCGGGATGATGTCGCCGAGCCATGCGAGCTTGGTGGCCGCTGTTTCAAGGATCTGGATGCTGCTAAGCCGCTCGACGGTGGAGATAGTGCCATCGGTTTCGGTTGTGGATGAGACGGCGGCCCCAACGGCGTCGAGGGCCTCTGGTCGGACGGGTACGGCCTGGTTAGCCACCAGAACGATCAGGTTGAGGACGAGTCCGAAGGCGATAATCCCGGCACCCCTGACCCGATAGTTGGCACCAGCGACCACGATCACGGCGAAGGTGGCGATGACGACCATGGTGCGCAGGGCACCGGCTGATCCTGGGGTGAAGAACTCCACTAGGGCGTAGGCGGCAACGGCAATCCCGGCTAGGGCGGGCCACTGGACCCTGAGATTGGTGAGGTTGATCGCCCGGCCGTTGCGAAGGTAACCCGCGACCAAGCCGACGGTCACGGCAAAGAGAACTAGGAGCACGGCAGCCCTTTCTGATTCGAGGTACCAACCACCGAGCGTAGCCGTTCCTGGGCTCTAGCTCACGAATCCACCCCGATTGCTCCTAGGAGCTGCTTTCGTCGGCTGGGGATGGAGCCGCGGGAGGGGGGTCGGTGGCCGAGCACACGACGCGGCGCTCGCCCTGCTCCCATAGGCCTTCGTTGGGAGTCAGTTCGTTGGCGGTTCGATCGGAAACCGCGTAGGTCTCGCCGTAGATGATGGCGAAAGTCTCGAGGCAGACCCGAGCGGCCGCCCTTCGAATCTCCCTGTCGCCCGGCCATGTGAGCTCGGAATCACCGGGGCATGGGACCTTCTGGAGGGCGTCGGCGGTCTGGGCCCCGGTCGAGGACTCGATCTCGGTCGCCTCGCTGGTCCCAAGGCAGAAGCTGGAGTAGACCTCTCCCTGGTTGGTTCCGGAGCAGTCGACGATTGCCACCACCTTGGCCTTGGGGATGGTGGTACGGGTGGTGGGGGGCAGGGTCGAGGATGTGGTCGTTTCCTCCAAGGCGGTGGTCACCGGGGGCTCGCTGGTGGTGGTGGTCGATGCGACGGCCAGCTCGTTCCAGCATTCACCGATCGGGAGGGCCAGATTGGGAGAGGTGCCGAGCAGGATGGGAGGACTGGTGGTGCTACTGCTGGGGGAAATGCTGGCGTCGGGATCGACCGGCGATGTGCCCTGGTCGCTGCTGGACGTGCAGGCACCGAGAATGAGGCAGGCGCTCAGGGCGACGCTTGGTCCAAGTCGATTCACGGCTTGAGCCTAGTGGGATCGGCGCCTAGAAGGCGGGGAGCAGGCGGTCCAGGTGGACGTAACACTGGAACAGGAGGGGGGCGAAGGGGATCAGGGTGAGGGCGTAGGCGGGCCACTTGCGCCAGCGGACTCCGACGATGGCTCCGGCAGCGGCAACGATAAGGGCGGCGAGCCCCCAGGCGATAGCCGGGTTTCGCTCCTCCATGTGCCAGCCGAGCCCCTCTGAAAAGTCCTCGGCGTTGGTGGTAACGGTGGAGGCAGGCTCGGTGTCGCCGTATGTGTCGGCGTCTCCGTCGGCCAGGGCGGGGGTTGGGGTCTCATCCGACGGTACGGCGGGTACCGGAAGGGGTTCCCCCGGATCCGAGACCAGGACGGCCGAGACGATGATTCGCTGGCGGGCCGAGAGCTTCGGGTGACAGGCGGTGAGGGTGATCCGGTTGTCCCCCTGGTCATCGAACACGTCGACCTGAGAGGGGGAAACGATCTGGTGTCCCACCGTGAAGCCATCTTCGGTGTCGTAGCCGATCACCTCGTAGCGAAACTCCCCCTGAGCCGTGGAAACAATGATCGGGTCGCCGGGCTCTAGGCGATCGAGGGCGGAGAAGGGAGAGCCGTTGGTAGTCCGGTGGCCGGCAATCGAGGCGTTGCCCGCCTGGCCAGGGAGCGGGGTTCCCGGGTAGTGGCCCGGACCCTTGCGGAGGGTGTTACGGTCGACTCCCTCCAGGTAGATCCAGTCGACCCCAATACGAGGGATCTCGATGCGCCCGGCGGCCTCGCCCCTAGCTGGGAGCAGGGCCTCAGCGAGCTCGGGGGCCACGCGAGGCGGAGAAGTAACGGCGACCACCGGATCGGCCACGGCCGAGTCGTCGTTTGTCTGAGCCTCGGTGGTAGTCGTTGTCTCAGCGGGAGCAGCAGACGCCAGCTCCTCTACCGCGGCCAGTCGATCGGCGAACTGGGATTCGAGGTCGTCCTGGGCTCGGTTGGTATAGAGCCCGGTGCCCCAAAGCTGGAATCCAGCAAACAGGAGCACGCACAGGCCTAGGGCAATCAGGGTCTGGCCGATGCCTCCGATGATGGTTGCGGTGCGTCTGGTCATGGACTCGAAATCCTAGGCGGCTGGGTCTGGACGAGGGTGTCACCCCGGGATTTATCCCAACGGGCGTCGGAGCGAATAGGGTTTGGGGGTGGACTCGATCACCGACGAACCCAGTACCGAGGAGCCTCCTCCTATCGTCACGTTGGCTGACGTTGTTAGCCTGATTGGCCGCTTTCCCGCCCTCGCTGGGGCGGATTTGACCATCGGACGGGGCGAGGTGCTGCTGCTCACCGGGCCGAACGGGGCCGGGAAATCCACGCTCCTTCGGGTGTGTGCTGGCCTGGCCCCGGTCACCAGGGGGAGGGCCGAAGTGCTGGGTTTTGATGCTTCTGACCGAGCGCAGCGGAGGGAGATCCGCCGCCATATCGGGCTTCTGGGTCACTCCAATGCTCTCTACGGGGAGCTGACGGTTGAGGAGAATCTTCGATTCTGGACGAGGGCAAACGGCTCCGATCCGGCAGCGGTGACGCCCGCTATGGAGCGCCTTGGCTTGGCCGGTCGCCTGGCCTCGGTTCCGGTATCGGGCCTGTCGGCCGGGCAGAGACGCCGTACCGCCATGGCGGTTCTGGTCTGTCGCCGGCCCTCCCTGTTGCTCCTCGATGAGCCCCACGCCGGTCTTGACGCCGAGGGGCGCAATCTGGTTGATGACCTGGTCCACCAGGCCGTAGCATCGGGGGCCACCGCGGTGATCGCCTCCCACGAGCTGGAGCGAAACGCTTCCCTGGCAACCCGGACGGTCACAGTCAGCGGGGGTAGGGTCCTGTGAGCGGGCGTTCGATGGCCAGTGCTGCCGTTCTCGTGGCCGCGAAGGACCTACGAATCGAGCGGTCGTCGCGGGTTCTGACTACCCAGGTGCTCCCGTTCGGGGTGATCGTTCTGATCCTGTTCGGTTTCGGGGTGTCGCCGGACCATAGGGTAGTAGGACCCGAAAATCGCGACGTGCTGACCCAGGTTTCTCCCGGCCTCTTCTGGCTGGCCGTGTTCTTTGCTTCGCTCTTGGCCTTCGGCCGTTCGTTTGCCGTAGAGGCCGAGGACGGGAATCTGGACGCCCTGCGATTGGCCGGTCTCCACCCGGGCGGCGTCTTCTTGGGCAAGGCGGCGGCCATCTTCGTTCAACTCCTGGTCCTTGAGCTCCTGCTCGGGGCGGGCTCTGTCCTGCTCTTTGGTGCCCCACTGGCCAATATCGGGCTCGTGGCGGCCACCCTGGTGACCTCCACCGCGGCGATCTCGTCGGTTGGGATCCTCTACGGTGCACTCGCCGCCGGTCATCGGGCCCGCGATACCCTGCTGCCCCTTCTTGTACTCCCGGTGCTCGCCCCGGTCCTCCTGGGGGCGACTTCGGCCGTCGATTCGGCTCTGTTTGGGTCGACCTCTGATGGCTGGGCCGTGGTGTCAATGGTGGGAGCTTTCGCCTTGCTTTATACCCTGGTAGGGATACTCACGTTTGGGCTGCTGCTCGACGATTCGTAGCTGGGAGGAGAGGTGTGACCAAACAGAAGTCGGGAGTCCTCGTCACCTCCTCCAAGATCACCCGAAGGCTTGGCTTTTCTGTCCTGATCGTCGGCGCCGTCTTTGTGGCCTACGCCTTGGTCATATCGCCGCCCGAGGTAAGCCAGGGTGAGTCGGTTCGCCTGTTCTATCTTCACGTTCCGTCCGCCATCGTCAGCCTCTACCTGGCTTTCGGAATCACGGCTTTTGGCGGGGCCATGTACCTGTGGAAGCAGTCCCAGTTCTGGGACCTGGTCGCCTGGTCCTCGGCCGAGATCGGCGTGATTTTCTGTGGCATCACACTCGTAACCGGAATGCTATGGTGGCGCCCTACCTGGGGGACCTACTGGGAGTGGGATCCACGCCTTACCTCCACCGCCGTGTCCTTTGTTCTCTACCTTGGCTACCTGGCTGTTCGCAAACTCGACATGGATCCAACGGCCCGCTCTCGCCGGGCCGCCGTGCTTGTCATCATCGGTTTCTTCAATACCATCATCGTCAAGTTCTCGGTCAGCTGGTGGCGTAGCCTGCACCAGGACTCCACCCTTAAGCCTCTGGATTCCCAGATTGAAGGGCTGATGATGTTCTCCTTTTTTCTTGGGTTGGTGGCGATGGCCTCAACCTTTGCCTGGTTGGTGATGCACCGGTTCCGGCTGGCCTGGCTCCAGCATCAACTGGATGC
>JAUZSW010734342.1:0-12196 GCA_034780735.1 Hyalogyrina grasslei
TTGGCAGTGAAGATCAATGGCGAGGGTGTCGCCGAATGGGACACGCTTGCGACCATTCGCGCCCGTAACGGTGATTTCACGGGCGCGCAGGAGGCCGCCGAAAAAGCACTGGAGCTGGCGGGGGAACAGGGGGAGACCGGACTGGTGGGGAAAATCAAAAGCCGGCTGGATCTTTATCGCAACGGACAACCCTTTCAGGAGTAGGATGGCACTATTTTCAGCCTATTGTGTCGAAGGTTCCACCCGATAGACGAGGAAAGAAGCCTGCGAGGTGAGGGGAATCTCCTCAGGCGGGACGCGCTTCAGCCAGTCCGGAACATTCACGCGGGTCGCGAGCCGGAAGGCCATCGAGTTGTGCCGGTTTCGAAAAGAAGAGAGCATTTCAGTAGAGTAAAGAAAAAGGGCGATGCCGTAGCATCGCCCTGAATACCTGTCTGCAAAGTCAATTCTTGCCGGAATGGACCAGAGACAGGGATAATGAGGCTTGGGATTGCACTGGTTTTGGTAGCCTCATTTGGAGTATGAAGACAGTATGACTGCCCCCAATAGCCCATCTGCCTCCTTCTCCCCAAAGGACACTCTTCTGACGGTCTTGTTGATTGTTTTGACATTCGCATTGTTCGCCCCTGCTCTTGGGTATGAATATATCAATCTGGATGATTATCCATATGTAGCGGCAAACCCGATCGTGAGGGATGGGCTGAGCTGGGGAGCGGTTGAGCAGGCCTTCACAACGGTGCATGAGCACTGGTGGCTTCCTCTGCTGTGGATTTCGTACATGGTGGATATTACGCTGTTCGGTGCGGGACCGCATGGCCACCATGGCGTCAATGTGCTACTGCACGCCGTGAATGCGGGGTTGTTGTTTTGGGTGTTGAAGCGAATGACGGGGACCCGCTGGCAAAGCTTTCTTGCGGCGGCGCTTTTTGCATGGCATCCCCTGCGTGTGGAATCCGTGGCCTGGATTGCCGCGCGCAAGGATGTGTTGAGTGGACTCTTTTTTATGTTGGCGATATGGGCCTATGCCCGGTATGCGGAGCGTCCGGGGGCACGACGAATGGGTTGGGTGGGCGGGTGGATGCTGTTGGGGCTGATGGCTAAGCCCATCCTGATTGTACTGCCCGTTCTATTTCTCCTGCTGGATGTCTGGCCGTTGCGGCTGCTGGATGATCGGCAGGATCGAAGTGTCTGGAAGGCGTGGGCTCCACGGATACGGGAGAAACTTCCGCTATTTGCGCTTTCCATCCTGTTTGGAGGACTCCATCTCTACACGCAGTGGGGCAATGCGGCTGGGAATGAGCAGCAGTCGCTTTGGATGCGTTTGGGGTTGATCTCGCCGAATTACTGGATATATCTGCGCCTCTTTTTCTGGCCATCGGGACTGTCGATCTTGCATCCGGACATCAATACGGTGTTCTGGGGGTGGTCGCTGCTGGCTACGGGAGGACTGTTCGCCGCAACCCTGCTTCTATGGCGGGGACGGAAGACGGCGCCGTATGCATGGCTGGGCTGGGCATGGTTTGTGTGGCACTGTTTCCCGTGATTCGTGGGATACGGATGGGATTGGCGGGGTATGCGGACCGGTATATCTATCTTCCCTCTATCGGACTCGGACTGGCGCTGGTATGGGGGGGCACTGCGCTGGCGCGGCATTATCGGAAGATTCCGCTGGCTGTGTTGGTGGCCGCAGGGGTGTTGGGGGCAGCGGTTTGGAGCACGGCAGGCTACCTTTCTGCATGGCGGGATTCCGGATCGGTGTTTACTCATGCTCGGGCGGCAGGGCCGGTAAATTCGGATGTATTTCTACACCACGGCGTCTGGCAAATGGGAGAGGGGAAGTGGTCGGCGGCAAAAAGTAGTTTTCATGCTTTTTTAGAGATGCGGCCCAATGATGCCAGGGGGGCGGGAAATCTAGGGCGACTTCTTGTCTTGCGGGGAGAAGTGTCGGAGGCGCATGAGGTGCTGAGTCCTTTAATGGCGACGAGTCCAGTGCCCTGGCAGGTGGCTGGCGCATGGGGCATGGCGTTGCTGCACAAGGGGCGTGCCGCAGAGGCACTGCCGATTTTCCAGGCGGCAGTGACGGGATATCCGGATGCGTTTCCCCTGTGGCTGGATGCACAACGGGCGGCTTTTGAGGCTGGCGATCATGAAGCTGTGAATCGGCAGGCAGAGGCGTTGCAAAAGCGGACAGGAATGGACTATTCGCGCTATGGGTCGCTATTCCCTTATCACATGGATCTTTGGCGACAGGGGGGCTATGCATATTCGTGGCGGTATTTTGAGCGATTGGTGAAGCTGGAACCCCGCAACCCGGTTATTCGAAATAATGTGGCATGGCTGGCGGCGATGGATGCGGACACGCCCCCCAAAATCAGGAAGCGTGCAGTGGTGCTGGCCAAAGAGGCCGTTAAACTAACCGGTGCCCGGAATGTGTCCATGCTGGATACGCTTGGGGCGGCCGGGGCCGCTACAGGGGATTTCACAGGGGCGTTGGAGACAGGGGAGCAGGCCCGCGTGTTGGCGGCGGCGCAGGGGGATGAGGAACGCGTTTCAGCTATTACAGGACGACTGCAGATGTACCGCGCAAAACAGCCCTATCAGGAGTAGTTTCTCTGTACCAGAACTTTGGCGGGTAGTGGGTTTCTGGTTCAGCTATTCGGTGTCAGCGCTGGATTCATGATACTCCTTTTCGGAGTTGACGGCCCAGACCCGGGCACTGTCGCGTTGCCCTGAGATGATTTGCCGGACAGCTTCCATGGCGCTTAGCATCGAATGGTCCATATTGTTGTAGCGGTGCTGGCCGTTTCTGCCGATGCACCATAGATTTTCAATCTCATCGAGCCACTTGCGGACGATGGGGAACTGGCGATAGGAACCATGATAGGCCGGGTAGGCTTTGGGAATATAGATTCGGACAGAATCAACGACATCCTCAGGTCCATGGATCATGCCGAGATGAACGAGCTCTTCGATTGCGAATTGAATGAAACAATCTGAAGGCATCCGGTGCAATTCATCTTGTTCATTGCAGAAATATTCCAACCCAAGCCAAACGTTTTTCTTCCACTCCCGAACCAGATAGGGCGACCAGTTATTAAAGACCTGTAGTCTGCCGATCTTCACATCCCGTTCCTGGATATAGATCCAGCAATCGGGGATGATGTTATTGACGGTTTTGATTCCGGTGTGATTTTCCAGCGTAAGCCGTCGGACTTCCAGCCCGACAGACAGAAAATCACGATAGGGCAATGTGCGGGCTGTATGGAGGACCTCGCTTGAGATTTCTTTGCCCTTGCAGGCTCCCACCAGATCGCAAATGGGCATGGAGGATAGGACTTGATCGCATGGAATGGTGATTATCCCATCGGGTCCTTCCGCCATCACCTGGGCGATGCGGTCATCCGATATATCCAGCCGGACCACCCGTGTATTCAAGAGCACGGTGCCACCCGCCTCCCGGATTTGCTCCACCACCCCTTCCCAAAGTTGACCCGGCCCGTATTTCGGATAGAGGAATTGCTCGATCAGAGAGGTTTCCTTGTCCTTTTGCCAGATGTCCTCCTTCCGCCGCCGGGGAAGAGATTGCCTCATGGCGTTCAGAAGAGCTTTTCCCAGGGAGAGGTTTTTAATTCGTTGAGCCCCCCAATCGGGTGACAGTTCAGAAGGATGCTTCCCCCAGACCTTCTGGGTGTAATGCTCGAAAAACATCCGATAGAGAGGCCATCCAAATCGATTCACCATGAAATCCTCGAGGGTCTTCTCCTTCCGTTTGAAGAACTGCGCTTTCAAATAGCCCATCCCTGCTGATAGCGTTCGCCAGCACCCCAGATTGAGGAATGTCCGGGGGCGTATGGAAATCGGATAATCAAAGAATTTCCGCAGAAAATAGATGCGGGAAATCCGCTTGCGAACAAGCATGACCCGATCTGTCTTTTCAGGGTCCGGTCCATCCGGGGCAAGGGGAGGGCTTCGGTCAAGGAGTTGGTCATCGCATGCCGCACGCCCCTGCAACGGCATTTGCTCTAGCCACCAGTTCATGACCTTGGGGCTCTTGGAAAAGAATCGGTGCCCCCCGATGTCCATGCGATTGCCGTTGTGGCGGACGGTCTGGGAGATGCCGCCGATGGCATCGGTGGCCTCCAGTACCGTCACATGGCAGCTGCCCTGTTGAAGCAATTCCTTGGCGGCGGTCAGGCCGGCAGGGCCAGCTCCTATGATGATGATTTCTTTCATTGGAATAGGGAGGTCGGTTTGATTTGGTAAACGAGGAACGAGGCTTGTGATGTGAGGGGAATCTCCTCAGGCGGGACGCGCTCCAGCCAGTCCGGAATATTCACGCGGGTCGCGAGGCGGAAGGCCATGGAGGCGCGGACACCCGCATCCGAAATATTCCCGTAGCGGTTGTAGTACCATGAGGCAACCGATTGCGGGGTGCCACTCATCACCACCCAGGTGATGCCCCGCTCTTGAAGCAATCGGAGGGCCTTTGCCTCGTTATCTGTGGAAAAGAAATCCGTGGCGGTTTGCAGCCCTTCGATATTCTCCCAATAGAGCCCCCCCGTGGACTGGACACCCGCGATGGTCTGTAGATCGGGAGCCTCGGTATAGCCGCAGAGAACGCGGCTTCGGGAAAATCCGGGCAGGGCAGCCAGTTCGCGCGCGAGATCCCGATAGATGATCTGAGATCTCCATTTGGCGTCAGCCATTGGGTGGGAGAGTTTACCACGCAGAATGCGCGCCTGACCCACGATGCCCACCGCGCAGCCCATGGCGAGAAGAATCAGAACCAGACGTTTCCATTTATCGGAAAGGGTGGTGGACGAAAGGGCCAGCAGGCCCGCCACCGCCACGATCCACAGGGTGGAGCCCAGCAGGCTGGCATACCGCACATGGCGCAGACAAAGGGCCAGAGCCAGAAGGAGAGGAAAGAGGGCAATCCAGAGTCCGAGTCGCGACGGGGCAGAAGTCTTTTTAGAAAACAGAAGAAGAGCCCCGCCGATGGCGATCAAGGGCAGAAAGCTGAAGAGATAGAAAAGGGAGAGGCGGTCCATTCCCTGGAATAGAACGAGAAGCGGGATGAACTCTCCAATCTGGGCATGAACGCGCTGCAGGAATGGCGAGGAAAGAAAAAACCATTGTTCCGGCCCAAAAGCCAGTAGCGAGGCGGTGACGAGAGCGGGAAGAAAACAGAGGGCAATTAGAATCAGTTTCCGGGGTGAAATTTTTCCGTTTTCCCGCATTTGGACAATGGCGAGGATAGCCTCGGTGGCACCCCACCAGCAGAGGGCATAGAGAGGGTGATTCACCTCCAGACGCATGCCCATGTGCGAGGGGAAATACTCCACGGCATAGGCGAGGAGGGAAACCAGTGCGCCCGTTCGGGCCCAGATACGCCATAGGTTTGGATGGAGCCACGCCCCTCCGGCGAATCTCGGAAAGAGCGCCAATAGGAGCAGTGCAAAAAGAATGCCCGCAATCGGAATCAGTTGATTGCTGGCCTGTAGCCATAGGCCAATACCGCCGATGATGCCTGCCGCGATGAACCAGCCGCGGGGTTCCCGCTCTGAAGAGGGGGGGCTGTCGTGGGAGAGTTCTGCGATGCCAATGAGCAGGAGAAGCGACATCCAGATCATGGGAATATCCACAAGTCCGTGATGATCGATCCGCGTCACAAAAAAATCTTTTTGGAGAGGGGGGAGGCAAGCAATGGCCAGCGTGAGCAGCCCGGCGGTCCATGGCCCGAAGCGATGGGAAAGAATCCACGCGGTGATGCATAGAAAGAGAGCGAATAGAAGAGGATTGATCCAGATGGCCGTGTCCGGAAGAAGTTCTGTGGCGGAACGATCTGAAAACAAGGATGTGGTCTGTGCGGTTCCCGCCATTAGCCAGGGAAGGAGAGAGCTCCAGTGAATCTCACGGCCCATGGGTGTGTTGTCCCAGTCTGTGTGGCGCGGGCGAACAGTGTGGCCTTCGAGGATGTCGCTGGCATAGCGGAGCCAGTAGGTGGCGTCCCCATCCAGATAGACCGCAGGTAGTGAGGGGGCATCGGAGGCAAGCCGCTCAATCTGTCCGGAGGGCTGGGCCTCCACCCGTTGCGAGGGAACCATCCAGGCTTGGTATCGAATCCAGGTCGAGCCCGCCCAAAGCGCGAGCGCAAAGAGAGTCAGCATCCAGAGGGGTGCAGAACGCGGGATTCGAAAAGGAAAAGACATGGGGGGAGTCTACCCTGATGAAGTTTTCAGGCCAAAGAAAAAGAGCGATGCGGATAATCTTTTCAGACGAATAGAAGGCCGATGCTCCTTCGGGTTTTCTGTAGCCGGGGGCGATGACTTCGATCCTTGAATTAACAGCCGCCAGCCTCACCGCGACCGGCTACAACAAATCCAGAAATGCGCTAATCCCTCTCCTACTTAATATCAGGATCGGGAGCGCTATCGAAGAAGGGGAGGGTGACGGTCAAGCAGCAACTGCGCCAAAGAGCGGTAGGCCCTCCTTCGCCAAGGCTTCGGCGGGCAAGCTGTACCGTCTCCAAAGAATTGCCCGCCCCATACTATTCATTTTCTTCATCCGTGGTTTCCTATGCTTTCGGGGCACAAAAAAACCGCCGGGCGAACCCGGCGGTCTGTCATCTGAAACAATCAGACTTATTTCTTCATCTTGCGACGGAGAACCATCGCCAGAGCGCCAAGGCCCAGAAGGGTCATGGTGGCCGGCTCGGGAACTGCCGCAGCCGCGACCGTACCATTGACAACGATGTAGTTGCCGGTGCCTTCGAAGCCACCGGAGCCACCGCCGGATGTGGCGCCATAGCCATAGACGCGGAACTCAATCGTGCTGCTGACATCCTGCAGACCGGAGACACCCGAAAGAGTCGAGGTCTGCGTGCTGTTACCAACGGAAGCCCAGTTGTCAATCGCATCGCTCGTAGCGGCGAATCCACCGACGGAAGAGAACAACGCCCAGCTCTGAGGGCCCGAGCCGGAGGACTCGACATTGATGACCAGACTATCCAACGAGAACTCATAGCCCGAGGAGGCCAGCAGGCTGAAGGTTAAATAATCATCAGTCGTGAGTGCATTGGCCAAGCTTCCTCCATCTGCGGTCGAGAAGCTATTCGCACTGAATCGATCACCATTACTGTGAGTGTGGAGCCCGGCGCCGCGCGTCAGCGTGGAACCATCCATGTTACTCAGCATCGTACCCGCGGCCTAAGCTTCGGTACCCGCGAAACCAGCGAAGTCCCATGTGGCGACCAAGTCAGCATAACCAATCGAAGCGATCGCCAAAACGGCCAACGCAATTAATACTTTTTTCATCTACTATCTCCTTCTTCTTACTTGTTATTTATTTTAAATCACCAACCGAAAAGAATTTCTCCTTTCCAATCGTCGAAATCGTTTTTAGCACGGAGAGGTGCAGTTTGGCAACTTTTATTATGTTAAAATTCTATTAAAAAATACTAGTAAAATCTGGAAAGAATATGATGAATCCAGAATGATGAATGATAAAGAAAATGGAGATGAGGTGAACTCTCAGCTGTAAGCATTTTTCTCGGAGCGCGGTCATCCTACCCGCATCTGATCGGAGAGGGCAGGATGCCCGCGCTCCGGCAAAGACAAGAAACCGTAAATGTGGCTAAAACATGCTCCAAACCGGGCCAAAATAGCCCAAAAACACGAAAATAGATGAGTGCAGAGCCCAAGTTCGCTTTTGGAACGTAGGGAGAACGCGAATTCTATAGCGACACGCAAAGCGTGGCGAGCGAGTGAGCAAAGCGAACGGAGTGCCAAATCGGGTTTCGGGGATCAGAAATGACAAAAAAACACCCCAAAATCGTCAAAAATAGCTAAAAACGCCCAAAAATGCTGATTTTTGTCCTTTTGTCCATTTTGGGCTGTTTCCACTGCTTTTCAGCAGATTTCCGTCATTTTTGCTGTTTCCGGTCCAGCGGCCTGTTCTGAATCTTTTTGGGCGGAAAACCTTGTGGTATTGCGATAGGGAATCATGACCTCCGATATACTGGATTTTTCATCTGAACACGAATCAAACGATTTACCCTAGTAATTTTAGTGTTTTTACCGGGTTGACTGCCAAAATGATACCAAAAACACGAAAAATGGCCTGAATGGGCCCCCATTAGCCAATGGCTATCGCAACAGCGGGTCACGAAAGATCGATGAAATCTTCGTGGGTTACTCTTGAGGGTGCAAAATGCCCTCTGGGAGGCCTCAAAGCAAGGAAAAGTGTCGCTTTTTGGTGGAGCTTCTGGCACGGACAACGCGATAGATCACTGGACCGTGACCGCGAGGCGAAACCCAAGATAGGTTGCGGCGGTGCTCGGATGATATATATTGCGCACCGAATTACGCGCGGCGGGGGCATTGGTGTATAAGTTGCCTCCGCGATAAAGACGATAGGTTCCGTTGGTCGGGCCATGTGGATTCGATGCGCTTCCCGACGGATAGCTGCCGGAATAGTCCCAGCACCAGTCCGACAGATTCCCGCACATCTGTTTGAGACCAAACGCATTGGCGAAAAAAGCACTGGCCGGCGCGGGCTCGCTGCCGTACAGCGGATGCGTGCCGCGTGTGCGGCTGATGTCGTAGACAAAGGCTGCACTGCTGATATAACTGGCCTGTTGATGGGAAATGGTGTTTCCCCAGGGGAATCGTCGTCCGGCAATCCCCCCTCGGCAGGCGAACTCCCATTCCGCTTCGGTGGGCAGCCGATAGCCATCCGCATTCCAGGAAACCCAGTTCCCGGCAATATCCACGTCGTTTGTGCGATAGATCTGATTGATAAAAATATCGGTATAATAAACCGGTGTGTGGCCTTCCTTCTCACTTTTGGCATTGCACCATTTTACGGCGTCATACCAGGAAATAAGAGCGACCGGGTCATCCGTATTGTTATACAGGCCAGTGAAAGTGAATGTGTATCCGTTGTTGGTGGCCCACTGGTAGACTTGGGTCCACATTGCGGCAGTCACCTGTGTCTGTCCAAGCCAGTACGCGTCAAGCGAAACCTCATGGACGGGCAATTCATTGGCTGCGCCTTCATTGAAGGAGTCTCCCATCATGAAGGTTCCCCCGGGAATCAGCACCATGCCGTCATACGGGAGATCGACATACTCCATGACACGGAAAAACATCGGGACTTTGGCAGAGAATACCGTTCCTGTGCCCGCTTCAATGCCTCTGAATTCAACCCCTCCATTTCCGGGCAGGTGAATCCAGTTCTCGTCAAGCGAAGATGCCCATTCCACCCGGTAGCGGCTGTTGGTGTTTACGGTGTTGGTCCACGTGAGCTCTCCGTTGACATACGTGGAGATCACGGGGCCCTGCGCCATGACGGTCAGGGCGCTTGCCAGACATGCGAATAGAATGAGTTTCTTCATGGGTGCTCCTTGGCTGGTTTTTCCGGGAACCGGGTCAGCCAATGAATTTTGAGTACATTGTACTATTATCCTCTTCTTCAATTCCAAGGATGATCTTTCCCCGCTGCTTTCACAAGTCGAAAGCCCTGATTTTCCCGCCGGTTCTGGCGTCAATATTTCCGGATGACGGCACGGACGACACCGCCGATTTCGAGGGAGCGCAGGGGCCGGATGAATTTGTACTTGGGGTTGGCGGGTTCGAGGCGCACGCCGGCGTTGTCGCGGACATAGTGCTTTAGCGTCCATTCATCATCGACGCAGGCGACGACGATATCGTTCTGTTTGGGCGAGGGCCCCTTTTCCACAAGAACCAGGTCGCCCGGCATGATGCCCGCATCGATCATGGAGTCACCACGAACGGTCAGCATGTAGGTGTTGTCGGGATTCCGGACAAGATACTCATCGAGGGTGACGGAGTCGGTTTCCTGCTCCTCCTCCGCAGTGGGAAATCCGGCGGCAATGGAACCGAGAATGCGGACGGTGCCGGTGAGCTTTGGCAGGAGGGCGATGCGCCCGTTGTCGTCCTTGACCACATAGCCGGTCTCCTCCAGCTTGCGCAGAAGCCCAAAGACGGCATTTTTGGATTTGTATCCAAAGAGGCCCAGCATCTCGGCATAGGTGGGCGCGCGGCGTTCCAGGCGCCAGAACTGGCGCAGGCTTCGAATCTTATCAGCTAGGCGGATGTCTCTTGGCATGATGGTTTCCTCTCATTAATTCTTATCCCAAGATAACTGAACTATCGTTCAGATTGCAAGAGAATACTGAAAAGGTTTGGTTTTTCTTTTCGTGGGGGTCTGAAAGGGCTATACTACGGGGCGAGTTTATAAATAGGCCCCTTATATAAAGAGGAATGATGATGAACAAATGGACGACCTTGCTATTGACCCTCGTGGTCTTGTGTGTTTCCTGGATGCCCGCACTGGCTGCGGATGCCCCGACGGTTCTTGGTATTGTGGAAATCCGGGGGCTAGACAGCCTTTAGGCATCGGCGGCGGAGCTGGGCCAGGCCGCAGGCCAGCCCCTCCCGAAGGAAATGATTTCGATGGTGCTCTATGGAATGCTGGGCACCATGCCCAGCATGGGCATTCAGCCCGAGGGAACGCTACGAGCGGTCCTGTTCAAGGATGCCGGCCCCGAACCCGCCATGGCGATTTTGCTGCCGGTCGAGGATGAAGGCAAAAGCTATCTCTCTGGACTCGCGGCGGCGGGCTGGGAGAATGCGGTCGAGACCGCTGAAGGCATTCTACACTTTGTCGGCCCCGACACCTCTGAACTGGTCTGGAAGGAAATCTATTTCCTGAAGCGCGGAAACACGCTGGTTGCGGGACGGGATGCAAAATCCGTTCGCATGGGCGATGCCGCGATCCCCACCCTGCCGCCGATTCTGCCCGTGGAAGGCGATGTCGCCATTCAGATCCGTCCGTCCCTTGCCCTGCAAGCCTATGAAACGGAACTCCAGGCCAGTTTGGATAAGACCTTCAAGGACCCCAAAACCCCTCCCGAGGCCGCGGAAATGGTCCAGATGTATGTGAAGGGCTATCTCGCGCTGGCAAAGCAAATCGACGAGCTCGTCTTCGGTCTGGGCGTAGCCGATGGCAACCTGAATATTCATCAGCGGATTACCCCCGTGGCCGACACCACCCTCGCCCGCTGGCTCGGCAGTATCGACACGCCCTCGGCGGCCGCCTCCGTGGTCAATCTGCCGGACGCGCTGTATGCCGAGGTCGGGCACATGGGCGACATGAATCTCATCATGCCGGCCTACTTCCGCTATATGGAAGAGATCATGGCGTTGGTGTACAAGCAGACCGACGACGATGGCACCGTGGAGGATTTCATGGGAACCTACATGGAGAACGCCAAGAAATACTGGGAACAGCTGGATGGCAGCATCGGTCTATCCATCCTGCCCCCGACAAAGGAATATCCCTTGCGCCTTGTGGAATATGTGGGACTCAAGGATTCCACCGGCCTGCGTGAGCTGACCCGTCAAACCGTGGAAGATGCCAACAAAATAATGCAGATGGGCCTTGCCGCGGACACCCCGCCTCCCATGGGAATCGACATATCACTGGGCGAGCCCCGCGACTATCGCGATGTCCCCATCGACACGCTGACCTATGAGCTGAAACCCGGCGCACAGTTTGAATCGATGTGGCCCGAAGGAATTCCCACAAAGCTGACGGCCGATCTGGCCTGGACGCCCAATGGCCTCCTCCTCAGCGTTGGCGATACCGCACAAACCGAAGCCCTCCTGGACCGCGTCCTGGATGGCACGGCCACCCCCATCACGCAGCGCTCCTCCTGGAAGGCCGCCTATCCGACACCGGAACGGAATCTGCTGGATGTCTCGCACATCGCGATCTTCGACACCATCCGCTCCTATCTGGAGTTGGCCGCTTCCTACAGCGACAATGCCGCAGGCACCGCCGACATGGTTCCGGACAGCCCCGGCAACATCGAGACCGCCTACTACATGCCTGTGGGTGGCATGATGACCCGCCTCCGCTTCAGCCTCGCGGATATCGCCGCCATCGCTGAAAAGGCCCAGGAAGTCAAAGCGGCGCAGCAGGCGTCACAGGCCGCCTTCATGGAAGAAATGCAGAAGGAAATGGACGCCATGGAGAGCGAAGAATTCCAGACCATGGACGAAGAGGAATACGAGGAGTGGACTGCGGGCGACGACAACACCGAAGCGGTTCCGGCCCCGATGTCCCCCACCCCGGCGCCCGCAAAATAACGAAAAGCACTCAACGCTTC
>JAUZSW010735453.1:0-12180 GCA_034780735.1 Hyalogyrina grasslei
TCCAAAGTTCGAAATTATGATGGTTCTTGGACTGAATGGGGTAACATGATAGGAAACCCTGTGGAAAAATAATTTGTTTTCAGACCTTCCTATTCTTGAGAAAGGTTCTTTTTATTTTATCAAAGATGCTAACACAGATTTCATAATGGAAGACAAGACTAAGAGGGGCCTTACCGTAAAAGAAACATCCATTGATGAAAAACTAAATGTAAAAGCCGATAAAGGTATGATTCATGATATTGATGGTATTGGACATTGGGTTCCAATTCGTTGGTATTTTTCTAAAGATTCCTACACTCTTTCCCAAGTAATGATTTTTGCAGAAGCAATGGAAGAAAAATATATCAAACTACGAGAGCTAACATGTCCTGATGATAATGTTTAAAATTATTTTTTACTTGGATGATATGTGTAAACGTTAAATATTCGACAAAAAACTGTTTTTCATGAGTAAGCCTTCTGATCTTGGATCTTTGAAAATTGGTTCATACATTCTATTGCCTCACACTGATCAACCTAGTGGAGAACCATGTAAAATTGTTGAATATGATACATCAAAGCCTGGAAAACATGGTTCAGCAAAAGCAAGAATTGTGGGACAGGGAATTTTTGATGGTCAAAAAAGACCTCATGTTGGCCCAGTCAGTATGCAAATTCACATCCCTATGATTAACAAGAAATTAGGTCAAATCATCTCAATTAATGGTGATACCATTCAAGTAATGGATTCTGAAACTTTTGAAACAATTGACATTAGCATGATTGATGATGAAGTTAAAGGTAAATTAGAAAACGGACAAAATGTAGAATATTGGGTTGTGATGGATAAAACTAAAATCATGCGCATTAAAAATTAAGGTTAATTAGTTTCGCAAAATATTATCTATTATTGGTTCTAAGACAGGTTCAAGTTAATTGGCGCAAGCAAATGTGCAAAGAGCACAAGTGTTTTAGAAAATTTATTGGTTCACTAAACGCTGAATCTTCTCGAGAAACATACGGCTACAAGATGCAAAAATTCATGAAGTTTGCAGTTGAACAAAAATATGTAAAACACAAGGAAGACTTTGAATCATTATTAGATTTTGATACTGAAAAAATTACTGATGTTTTAGAAGACTATGTTTTCTTTATGCGGGAAAGGGGGGACATTGCAATTGGAACTGACTTGGCATCACCTGAACTGTTCTTTGAAATGAATCGTAAAATTTGGCACAACAAACTAGTCAGAAAAGGAATCAGACGATTGAATAGAAAAAAAGGTGGAGGATTACCAATTAATGATTCAGAATTAGAATCTGTATACTTTAACTCTAGTTCACCACGAAAGAAATGCATAGTTTCACTTCTCAGCTCTCTTGGGATTAGACCTGGTGCAATTATTGATCCTGTACTTCGATTCAAACATCTTGTACCAATTGAGGATTGTTATGGTGTTATGATTTATGATGAATCCGACGATGGGTATTGGGGTATTCTGATTCCTGAAGCACGTAAAGATGTAGATGAATACAAGGCAAGCAGAATTAGAAATGGTGAAAAGATAACTGGGGAATCACCATTACTTGCAACTTTACCATCAAGGTGGAATGCAAAAAGAGATTACGTCACTGATGAGAATCTACAGGAATTAATTGGACGAATGATTAGAGGTAAAGTGAAGAGAAAAAAGATAGGCAATAGATATGACAAGGCAATCGTGACAATGTTCAGAAAGCGATTCAATACTAAACTCAAGCTAAACAATGATGTAAATTCAAACATTGCTGAATTGGTGATGGCTCATAAACTTCCAGGGGCACAAGGTACCTACACAAAACCAACATTGAAAGAAGTGTATTCTGCAATGAAACATGCAATTCCTGATTTGACAATTGATTCATCTAAAAGAAAACAGGCCATTATAGTTCAAAAGGAAAAGGAAAATTCTGAACTTCAGAATAAGATTGACGAGATAGATGAGATGAGACAACAACAAAAAGACGAGAATGCTAGGCGTGATCAAGCTTTGGAATACCTGATGACCAAGGAAAAGGAACGGGAACAGAGAAATTAATTAAATTTTATAAAAAACAATTGCGGGTTAATCAATATTTAGGAAATATGGTATGCTAGAAAAAAATATTGGTACAGATCCATCCAAAAAATTCTCAAAACATGACTTCACCAAACTATGTGGAACAGCATATACGCCAAATGTAATTTTGTGTTTGATGTCAGGGCATGGGATCAGACCCATCTAGAGGAACAGTAAGATAAAAAGAACATGTATTTGGCGATTTCAGGCCTGAAACAAGAGGTTGAAAACCTGAAGGACAATCAGATCTACGAATAGAGTTGATTTGAGCAGTATCTAAAATACATGGAACCGAAGAAGAAACAGGAATTAGAAGGTGAAATTTTAAGGTGTGAACATAACAAAAAATTTCAGAATAATTTATTATGATAAAAATGACAAAAATATTCTTAGACTGAATTAAACAAAATATGTGTATTGATTTTTTTTTTGAATGGGATAATTCTTCATTTGTTTTATTACACAAGTGTTGTTATCATGACCAAATTTTTTATCAAAGTCTTATAACAGGTGGCATGATTATAATTCACCACTATGGATGAGTTGAAAGTAAAAAAAGATTTTACAAACATTTACACACAGAAAACACCCTATTCATATCTTAAAGAAATGCAAGTACTACAATATAGAATTACAGATCATACAAAACCATTGTATCTTTCACTTGCAGAACAAATATACTATAAACTACAAAGACCAATTAACATTTTAGATATTGGAAGTTCCTATGGAATTAATTCTGCATTAATGAAACATGATTTAGTAATGTCAGAACTAGATGATTTCTTTTTAACAAAAGATGAACCCAATATTACACATACAAAACAATTCTTTGAGAAACAATCCCAAAACGATCATCTAAATTTTTACCAAATAGATATTTCAAATCCTGCACTTGTATTCTCAGAAGATTCTGGTTTATGTGAAAAAGGAATATGCGTAAATCTTGAAACAGATAATTCTAGATTAATCCAAGAATTACCAGAATTTGATATGGTGATAGCCACAGGATGTATTGGGTATATTGGATACAAGGCATTTTCAAATCTTTTTGAAGTGATTAAAAACCAAAAAGCATACTCTCCCACACCTGAATCTCAAGACATTACTCCCATCTTTGCATTCTCTGTTTTGAGAATGTTTGATATGGATAAAATCAAAAAGACTTTTGATCATTATGGATATTCTTTGATTAATAGTAATGTTGAACCAATCCCTCAAAGACAATTTTCAGATGCTGATGAACAATCTCAAACCATATCACTATTACATGAAAAAGGAATTGACACAAAAAATTATGAAGATGAAGGACACTGTTATGCTGACTTTTATGTCGCAAGTCCAAAGAAATTAGAAAACCAGATGATTACAATGTCTAAGATCATGGAAACTACAAAGTTCATTAAATGACATTAATGGTTTTACTATGAGTTTACAACAAAATTATTTTTTACGCCTATCTGCGTCCACATCTATCCCCAATTTGGTAGGTAAATTCCATGTGATTCTGTCTAATTATTTTTGAATCAACACTTTTGGGTTTTCATTTCTGCCTGAATAGTTGAATTTTCCCTGATTTGGCCTAAAAATATGATCCAAAAAACAATCAAAACCGAAACAAAACCTCGAGAATTATCCATAACTACACTCTAAAATCAAAGAGAGTTCAAATGAGTTCTGAGAAATGGAAATGCAAACCATGTCATGAATGATGGATGCGAAGTGTTTCTAGTAATATCTGGACATGTTTCTTATTGCTCATGTGATTGTAATAAGAAAAATAATAATGTTAGTTAGATTAGAAGAAAAGATAGAACAGTTATCCTGCAAAACTATCTAGTGAGTATGATGGATTCTTTATTGACTTGATTACTAGTTTGTTGTGTACATCCACAAAATGTGTGTACAATCCCCCTGGCTCCTCGGTACAAAAGGAACATTCGATACAATGGCTTTTCATGGAGTGGGTAATGATGTTCTGAATTAATGATATTGCTTTTAGAAATAATCAAGTTGTAGTTAATGTAATTCTAATCAAAAAATCAAATTCCAATACACTAACAGCTCACATCAAGCTAAATGAATTAATTTTATCTTTGTATGTTATATCACTACATGAGAGAAATAACAATCAAAATAAATGATACAGACTATCTGAACTTCCAAACCGTTGCAAATGAATCAGGATTAAAAGTAGATGAAAAGATTTCAGAGATTATTCAATATTACATCATAATTGAAAGAAACAGGAAAAAGTTTTCTATACAAACTAGGCTAATGCCTGAATCCTGATGTTAGTATCCTGAGATGTAATCTTTCTTGCATGAATTTCACATACTCTCATTATTTCTTTACAGAATGGTTGTCTTTGTACACCTCGAAAATAATAATACATTAGTTTAACATATCCTTCAGCATTGCATCCAAGAATATTACAAATCATATTTTGTAGCCCAGCTAATTTTTATTTTTTCGATATCTTGTTTGTGTTTAATCTTGAGGTGAATCGCTAGCTTTTGTGTGGACTCCAATTTTACATAACAAAGGACACAACGATAAGACAAGAGATATGATTAGATTATTCTAGAGTTAAGGGAATGGTTATTGTCTAATTATATGATGTTTCTAGGTGTAAAATGATGTAATTTGAATATTTTATTTTAGTTTTGTTGAAAATACATTCAGAAAAATTATTTTTAGATACATCAATTCTTTAATCTTATAATGGAATTTTTCAAAAAACGAGTACGAAAATACCAATAGAAAAAACTTGAAGAAATCATATCAAAAATACAATTCCATCAGTATATGAAAAAACAAGCAGAAAAAGAACTAGATGAAATGCCAAATAATGAAACAGTCAAGATCCGAGATGAAATTTCATTTAATGAAAAAATAATAGAAATTTGGCAAAGAAACGAAGAAAAACTTAGGATGTAAACGAGTGGGATGGACGACTAAATTTTAGATAACCACATATTGTATTGTCTTTAGATTAATCCATGGATCAAATAGATGTGGAAATTTTATGGACTCTAAAGCAAACCGAATCTCATTATTTAAAAGAAATTGACATTAGGAAAAATAATTCAAAATTAACAAACAATAATGAACTCCCAGCAAAACTTCGGTATTTGGCCGAGGGTAGATTTATTGAATCAGTCCCTGCTGTTTTTGGTTCAGGATACATCTTAAAAAAATCTGGCAATGATTTGTTCTGGAACGTGAAATTAAAAAACAGAATTTTGAATCTTCTTTATGTTAATGATTACACGTTAGATGATCTGAGCAGAATTCTTTGCAAATCTTCAGATGATATTTCTATGATGATTATTCACTTGCAAGAAAATTCCCCTTCATTAGTTAAAATATGTGATGAATCGTCGGATGTGATTATCCGTTACACCATTACATCATCAGGGGAATCTTTTTCTTCTTCTAATTTTGCAGAAAGACCTCCAGCTAACACTGAATCCTTTAGCCAAGTTCGTATTGGACAAATAAACATTCAAAGTTTTGAGACTAAAATAGACGAATTGATTTCTCAGGTAGAAAAAGAGCCTACATTGTCAGAAAAGAACAAAAAAATATTCAAGGAAAAATTGATGAATCTAAAAAATACGTGGAGTGAAACTCGTGAGTTTGGGCAACAAATTTTACCACAGTTGACTTTTGAGGGATTTAAAGAACTATTTCCAAAATCTCTTGTATCTTAGAATGGTCTTTTTTCTACAATTGTTTCATTATAAGACAATCATTTACTCAACACAGAATCAGATAAATTTTTCATGAATATATTCAATCTATTTCACTATTCATTCTCATCAGTTATTGCAGATTATGAGCGTGAAAATCCAGTATTCAACGAAATGGTAAAACTATCCATCACTCCGATGATTTCAAGTCTGTCCCTTCTGAATCATCTGGAAATGTCCTCTGATCAAGAGGTATTGGGATATGGGATCAGTTTGATTTTACTTAATGTTGGAATGTATGTTGAAATACCTGTAATTGTAATTATTGGAATTAGAAAGAAATTCTAACTTGGCATGTAACTAATAATCAGATGTGAAAAATCACTATTCTGATTAAATATTGATTTTGTGTAAACATACTATGGGATGGTTTGGGATTTTGGTCTTTACATTCATAATTTTCGCTCTAGTTGGGTTTGTGTATGTTGAAAATGCATTTGCAGAAACACAGGATGAGATAACAGATAGAGTCACAAATGCAGCAATGCGAGATGCAAAATCAAAATGTGCAGACTCAGAATATAGTAAAATACAGATGAGGCAAATAGCTACAGAGTCATTTAACAAATCTCCCAATCTTCCCGGAAATATGTTTCCTCTTTATCAATCTACTTTTGTAGATGGTTGTTCCACTACGCAGGTCTTTTTTGGAAAGGGCATGACTATAGAAGAACCGGAACCTACTATTGATAAGGAATTAGAAAATTCCCAGACTATAGGATATACTCATGGGACATTTAACAAAGAATGTGAGACTGATGATAAACCAACTGATCTTAAAATGGAAGGATTGGCATTATTTACAAATCCATACAACCCAATTACTCAACCGACTTATTGGAAAGAATATGTAGGTGAATTCAAACGGGGTTGTCTGAATGCTTATGAAGACAAAAAGGATGATGATTACGAACTCGAGGATAGGGAAAAGGATTACCTTGCTTTTGGAATTGCTGATGGAAATGAAGATCAAGAATGCTATAACAAAGGAAAATCTGCTTTTGAAAATGGAGGAAGTGAAACTATTAATTATTTTGAAGCTCAGGCAATAGCCGTATTTGCTAATCCTTACAAGGATCCAACTAAATTAGATGCAGCTGCAAAATACCAAGAAGGTTTTGTTGTGGGATGTTCTAGTGCTTATAAGACAGGCCACATCTTTGCAGAAGAAAAATCAAAAGCACCTGTTGGTTCATTTTTTGATGATGATGATTTAGGTGGATGTCTAATAGCTACAGCTGCATACGGAACAGAACTTGCACTAGAAGTTCAAAACCTAAGAGAGATTAGAAATAAAATGTACACTACAGAAGCTGGTGGAGAAGTAATGCATGCAGTAAATAATTTCTATTATTCATTTTCACCCACTGTCGCTGACTGGGAAAGAGAAAATTCAGTCTTTAGAGAAGCAGTAAAAATATTCATTACCCCAGCTATGACTTCATTTACAATACTTGATCATCACTCCATTGACACTGAAGAAGGATTGATTGGATATGTTGTAAGTGCAGTTATGCTTAATATCGGAATGTATGTGGGAATACCTGTTGCAGTGATTATTGGAATTAGAAAGAAATTCTAATTGCAAGTAATTGATCAAAACCATAACTAACTAATCTAAACTGTTAATGCAATTCTTTGTTCATTGCAACCACAATAGAACATATCACAAACATATTTCCAACAAATAGTACATTCTTTTTTGGTAGGTTCATCACAGTAGTTACATCTTTTTTTAACTGTAAGATATTCCCCACATTTTCTACAAGAGTCAACCCTTTGATTGGTTAGAATAATCATAATATCATGAAGATGATTTTGTATTTATCAAAGACGAATAATTTGCATGAACAATTTCTTCGTTTTCCTTTTATGCAAATTTTACATATACTAAACATGAGCAATCAAGATAATCAAAACAAATCAACGTCATGGGAAGAAGTACAAGGACTGTCCTGGATCTTTTACGAGGACTAGTTATGCTGGAGGGAGAGAGGAGTTTTCCTGACTCGTAATTTTTTACCCTACAAAACATCAGAAGAACTTATGAGATGCACGTTATTCCTTTGATCAAACAATGAAGTGTTTTGTAATAATTTTAGTCATTGTTGGATTTTTAGCTGGTCCATTTGTAATACCTGAATCCTTTGCACAGTGTGTTGTCAATGAGGATTGGCCACATGCACCCTGTCTTGATGCAAAAATTAACGAATGCTATGTTTCTGAAGATGCTCAGATGTGGATGTATTACTATGATTACAAGGGAGAGTCAATCATGGAATCCAAAAGAACTGAGATGTTAGATACATTTGATGAAAACAGACTGCAAGAATGGAAATCAGAATCACATGAAAACTCCAATGTCTGGCAGTACTATTACCTCAAAGGAGAAATTCCAGGTATCTCAGGCGCACATTATCTGTGCACTGATCAATTAGATGTGAAAAAATCATTTACTATACAGATGAACCAAAGTGTTTTCTTTGATGACTATGAGATAACATTTTCAGAAATTCTGGAAGATTCCAGATGCCCAGCAGATGCCATATGTGTTTGGGAGGGTCGAGTCTCTATTGGTATTGATGTAAAAAACAAAGAGAGGATTCAGAATATAATCCTCACATCTGCAGATAAGACAACGGCATATTTTGATTCGTATAAAATCAATCTGGTGAATGTCTTGCCATATCCTTTCAGCTCAAAAACAATTTCCCCTGAGGAATATTCTACAACCATTATCATTTCAAATTCTGATGAAAAAATCATTCCATCGCCGCTGAAGCAAATAATGCGGGGAGTTGTAGCAGAAGATGTTAGATGTAATGAAGAACAAGTACTGATGATAAAATACAATGGTGTGCCGGCATGTGTAAGAGAAACTACTGCTGAAATTCTTTATGAACGTGGTTGGGGCAGTTTGTCACCGCCATGTTGCAAACCTACAAGTATATCTTTAGCTACAAATTTTGAGGAGTGTATTGCTGAAGGCAATCCTGCCATGGAATCCCATCCAAGACAATGTAGAACTATTGATGGAAAACATTTTGTAGAATCTATCCCAGAAAATAAAAAATGTGAAATGACAGGAGGACTTTGGGGGACATGGGATAATTCAATGTCTGCAAAAGAATCATGTAATCCATCTACTTCTGATGTAGGAATACAATGTAGTGATTCATCCCAATGTCAAAGTTTTTGTCAAGCAAAAGAAGGTTCTGAGATTGACAGTAAATCCATTGGAATGTGTTATGGATATGAATTAGCAATTTGTTTGCAGGAAGTTCAAAATGGTGTGGTACAAAATGAATGGTGCCAATAGACCCAAACTCAATTGTAGTATCAAAAGTCGATTATCGCCTATCTGCGTCCATTTTTATCCCAAAAAGGTGGGGGATACCTTCTAAACAAAATCTCATGTTTTTTATCTAGTTTTCAGTTGGATTATTTTGAATTTAATTTTGGTTTCTTTAAAGGAAAATTTGTGAGGACGAGAAAAACCAGTAGTAATTAAAAAGATGGACACTTGTATCCAAACCTAGAAAAGCATCCAATTCAGGCCTGAAATTATGGCAAGACCTGTAATCAAATATTGATTGACATGTAAGAAATGTGATTTGAATACTGTTCATACCACTGATTCATTTGGTTCAATCAAATCTTTTGGAAGAACTGGAATGTAAAATATGGTGAGACAATGAAGTGTGTGTATGCTGTCATTACCTGTTAAGAACTAGGCCAAGATCTTCAAAAGGTAGACTAGAGTTCATGATTACAAATAATGTAAAAAGAATCTTAGATTAATTAATTAATTCCTTATTTCCCTTTTTATCATAATGGTCTGTAAAGGAACATGTCATAAATTTAGAGCATTCAAAAATTACCATTCTAACAGATATGATATGGGACAGAAAAGGTGTACAATCTGTGAAATTTTCATAAATTGGGGTGGTAACTACTGCCCTTGTTGCAGTTATCGTTTAAGGACAAAACCAAAAGATACTCATTCAAGGCATAAAGCATTGGTGACTCGTGAAATAAAGAGAATCTAAGATTCATGAACTCATAATTATGATATGATACATGTCAAAAAGAACTACAGTAGTAATGACTGATGATAACCACAAAAAGCTCAGAGTATTGCAGATAGAATTGATGTGAGAATTAATCTTTAGAGAATAACTTCTCTTTTATTTTATGCACACTGACAATTATTTTTGTTATCACTGTTCAATACCTAACATTTCATTTGTAATGAAAATGGCTACTATAACAAAAAAGAAAGTTGCAACTACAAAAAAGAAAACAGCAGCTAAAACAAAACCATTATCAAAGTCTGATGCTGCAAAGAAAGGCTGGGTAACAAGACGAAAGAACGCAAAGTAATATCGTTTAGATACTCAAGAATTTCTGGACATTTTTTTAATTTTACTATGGATAATTTGATATCTTATGTTTGCCAATTATGAGTATGATGCAGATATGGAGATGTCTTGGCTGTCCTGTAGTGATTATACTGGATGTCAGAATCAAAAGTACAGTTTGTCCCCACTGTCACAAGGACATGTTTGTGTTTTAGATAATCTATAAACAATCATTTTCTTTTGATTTTATTTTCATTTTTGAACCGACAGTTTGATAAATTATGTCATTTCTGTTTGATATAATGCCCACTTGGAACTGCAAGAAATGTGATATGCCAATGACAACTATGGATGTTAGCAATACCATGAACTGTCCTCATTGTGGCAAGAAAATGACTCTTGTATCCGAGTAAAACACTTCTCTAATTTCTTGTATTTGTTTTTGATTCATGGCAACATTACCAGAATTGCTTGATGCCATCTTTGTAGAGTTTGCGACATGGACTTTTCTTGGAATTATAGGAATTATTGGAAGCTCGATTTTGATGTATTTCAGGTCATTAAAGATATGTCAAATAGAAACAGCACAAGAAGTTGCAGCACTAAAAACAGACATTCAGCTAATCAAGAAAGGATTCATACTACACATGAATCTGATACAAAGGCAGACAGTGCGACTTCATGGGAATGAGTCTGATGATCAGGAAATTGAGGATATCGTAAAGGAAATGATGATCAAAGATTCTGAAGGAACAGTTAGTTTCTCAAAAGTGGTCAATGAAATTCTTCGTAAAGGACTCTAAGATTCATAAACTCTTTCTTCAGATTTTCATTATGACCTGCAAGGGAACCTGTCATAGATACAAGGTAACAAAACCGCATACTGAAAAAGGTGGACGGTACAGCAATGGTCATAAAAGATGTAATGAATGTGAAGTTTTCATAAATTGGGATGGTGCACGTTGTCCATGTTGTGGTAGATTATTAAGATTAAAACCTAGAAGTGGTATCACTAGACGTCAATTTTTGGAAAACCAACAGGTAAAGAGAATCTAATTTTTCAAACAGTTGTAAATGAATCAGGACTAAGAAAAGATTTTACAGATAATTGTTTTAATCAAAGTTTTAACAGAAAATAAAAAATCAAAGAACACATTGTGTGTGGTATTGCTCATCAAGAGTAATGTTACAATATGTACACTCAAACATGTTTGGTTCTTCACAGACTGAACATGTATGACTTATCTCAAGCGCATTTCCGCATTTTTTGCAAGAATCTATTTTCATACACATGTTTCTATTACTGCCTTATTAAACAAGATGAAAATTAGACAGAACTAATTAGCTTGTTCTAATTTTTTCATTTATTCCAATTCTATAGAATTAGAATGAAAATTTTCAGACTAACCCTCTTCTTAATTTCTAAAACACCTAATCTTGATGTAGCCTTCAGTATTACATCCAAGAATATTACAAATCATGTTTTGTAATCCAATTCATTTTTAGATTTTTTAACTCCCCATCGATGTTCAGTTTCCAGATGAATCTCTAGCTTTTGTGGAGAGACCAATCTAACATCACAAATAGTACAATGGTACGACACGGGATCTAATCAGGGTATTTCCAAAGTTAAGGGGATGGTTATCGCCTAATGTGCGGTGTTTCTAGGCGTAAAAATAAGGTAATTTGAAGAATAGTGATGCTTTATTGCAAAAATCAGAGTCTGTTTCATTAGTGCATGAACCCGATTAGTAGTAAGGTTCGAACCCGATCGTGTCCGCATTCTTATCGTATCATTTTTAAAATCTTCAGGGTTCACTTGACAGGACAATCGAATTAACTAGTTTTCCAACTTTAAAACCGGTTCTTGATTTGCAGCACAAGAAAGAATGCATTTTTTTTGGGTATTAGATACTAGTTCTTCTCTTCTGCACTTTTCACACAGCAAAACTAAAGAAATTCCCATCGGGTTGTTTATTGTTCCTTT
>JAUZSW010736564.1:0-12137 GCA_034780735.1 Hyalogyrina grasslei
TGTTGCGCTTGGTTTGTAGCATCGATTGTTTCATTGATGCTTACATTATAGTAGTTTCTGGATTATTTCTATAACTTATTGGTTTATAGCCTAATACTGGGCTGAGTAGTTACGATTATTGACGATACCTTTTGAGTGTAAAGTAATAAGCTCAATATTCTTTAGTCTCCGTGCCTCTATAGTAAATCCTCATTCCTAAGCAGTTACAAAAAAAGTCTTGGGTAGATATTTTCAGAATCTACGCCTACTCACTTTCGCGCTATCAGCAACTCTTTTAACTCTCGAATTTCTACCTGCAAATCAGCAATTGTAGGCTCACTTGCCCTTTGTTCTTCTCGTTCCCGGTGACTTTCTTCTTCGATTACGTTAACGACAATTCCAATCACCATATTTAAAAATGCAAAAGCTGTTAGGAAAATGAAGCTTAAATAATAGATCCAACTGAGTGGGTGGACCTCCATCGTTTCGTACATGACGTCGGTCCAATCTTCAAACGTCATCACTCGAAACAGCGTCAGCAATGAAATAGAAATATCGCCCCATAACTCAGGATTGATCGGCTCAAATAGCGTGCTGCCAATGGCGGCATAAATATAGAAAATGATAAACATCAATAAGACCACATAGCCAAGTTGTGGTAGGGCACGCAATAAGGAATTGAGGAGAATCCTTAACTCAGGAATCATTGATACCATCCGCAGTACACGAAAAATCCTTAGCAGTCGGCCGACAATCACCATCTCAGAATTGCCAACAGGCATTAAGCTAGCTAGGACGATAACTGTATCGAAGATATTCCAGCCGTTTTTAAAGAAATTGCGTTTGTCCTGGTCTGCCACAAAACGCAGTGAAATTTCGACGACGAAGAAAACAGTAATAAGGATATCGAGGATTGAGAGGAGCCGAACGGCCGACGGATTGATCTCGTAGGTTCTCGCACCCGCCAACAGTGCTGCGAGAATAATGACGGAGACGACCAGTAATTCAAAAGCACGATTAGCTTTCAATTGCTCAAGTTTGTATCCTAAATTGTCGAACATGCTTGGTTGCTCCTCGATGAAATGGCGTGTAAAAGGATACTTAAGGTGTAAAGGAAAATGAAGCTCTGAGAGCGGGTAAGGTCTGCACTGAATGGCACTTACTTAAGCCTAACGGCTGAAATCATTAGAGAAGGCTGGAGGAGGTGGTAAATGGGTTGTGACCAAATAGCCCACTACCCCCCGAGGATCCAGCCCGCATGTATCGTAAAATGTAGAAGTTTGGAATTATTCCCGTACAACGTTTGGGCAATTGGTACTCAATAATTTTTTCAGGATAGCTTTCAATTGCTTTTTTTCTGTAGCATCCAGCGCAGAAAGAAAGCCTTCGTTTACGCTGTTGACGATGGCAAATAACTGAGGCGCTATCGCATGTCCTTCATCCGTCAAAAAGATGCGATGGCTTCTTCTCGAACTCTCATCTTTCCGGCGTTCAACAAGGTGTTTCTCTTCAAGCGCATCAATGGTGCGTGTGGTTGCGTAACCAGGCAAGGTTATTCTCTTTCCAATCCCTGTTTGAGTAAGTTCCTCTTCTTCTAATAGTGTCATGAGCACCGCAAATTGGCTCAGATCCAGATCCAGTCTCTTGAATTCTTGTTTCATTCTAGGATTAAGACAGCCCGTTAGCATTTTCAACATCCAGCCGACACTGTTTTCTCTCACTTTTTTAGCCATCACCTTATTTGTCGCTTGTTCGTTCATGGCAGCATCATGCCACAACGGTGCACCATTGCATTAATTGCTAATGCATTTATTGCGATTGCAATAATCGCATCTGCAGTCTATAGTTCCGGGAGTTATTAAACCCTCACTCCCTTGTTTAGGTTGCGCCAAAAAGTCTTGTAAAAATGATGATTAGATTTATTTTTTCGGGATTGTTAAATTGATATAGTTGTATCATACTTATACCTTTTGTGGGGGATAACAAAGATTATGCAAGAATGTCCTCGCTGTAAGAGCCAGCAGTTTATAAAAAGCGGCATAGTTAAAGAACGCCAACGATACAAATGTAAAGAGTGTGGCTATTATTATACTGTTTCTCAAAAAGCAGATACATCGAATCAATCACAACGTAGATTGGCTTTAACTCTTTATTTAGAAGGGCTTGGTTTTCGTTCTATTGGGCGAATACTCGGTTTTAGTCATGTTGCAGTCTACAACTGGATTAAGTCCTTCGGCGAGCAAATTGAAGAGGTAAAGCAGAAAAAGGCTACTATCGTGGAAATAGATGAAATGCATAGTTATGTGGGTAATAAAAAAACTATTGCTGGATCTGGATTGCTGTTGATCGACTTAGCAAGCGCTTCATCCATGTTGTCACAGGTACAAGAGGAATTAAGACAGGACAGAAACTCTGGAATGAAATAGAGAATCCAGAAAACATGGAGTTGATTGCCACTGACCACTGGAAGGCCTATGAAGCGTTTATTCCGCAAGATAAGCACATCCAATCTAAAGCCGAAACATTTACTGTTGAAGGCTACAATAGTCTTTTTCGACATTTCTTAGCAAGGCTCAGAAGGAAGTCAAAATGCTATAGTAAAAGCGAAACAATGCTTAGGCGTTCTGTTATGTTGTTAATGACAAAGTGGAATGGAGAATTAGAAGATATACTAAATTAACAATGCCATTTTTTCTTTATTGGGACTCTTGATTTTTTCTACATCATCTATGGGTGCGCAGCGACAAATTACCGTTGGCGTGGTAACCGACGGCTCCTCAACACGCATGAATCCGGTGATTGATCTGGTCAACAAGGAAATTCAGCTATTGACCAAAGACGAGTTCAATGTTCGTTTGCCCAAGAACAAGCAGTTGGAGGGTAATTGGCGACGAGACGGAATTGAATCAGCATTCTCCCAGCTTTATGCGGACCCTGAAGTAGACATCGTGATTGCTTTGGGATTTAGCTCCGCAGCGGTCGCTGTAAATCTGACAAAACACCCCAAACCCACCTTTGCATTGTTGCTAATAGACGATCGTTTAGCGAATGCACCTCGCAAAGGCGATGCTTCAGGCAAGCACAACCTGACTTATATCAGTATTCAGGCTGATCTGGAGGCCGAGCTCCAGACCTTTCGTAAGGTGGTTGAGTTTAAAAACGTAGCATTACTCAGTGATGCCTTGATGTCCAAGGTGATGCCATCCCTGCGCACGGAAGGCGAAAAAGTAGAGCCGCCAGGCTGGGCATAAAACTGGTCCCCGTGGCGCATCGTGGTGTGGGTGATGACCTTATGTCGCGTCTTCCCGAGGATGTCGATGCCGTCCTGATTGGTGCATTGCCACGCATGGACGAGGCGCAACATTCCGAATTATTCCGCCAGCTTGCCGAGCGTGGCTTGCCAAGTTACAGCCTTATGGGTTCGGAGCTTGTCGAAAGAGGCGTGCTGGTGACCGCTCTCCCGGCCCAGAACTGGCAGCACAGAGTGCGGCGTCTGGCCCTGGATATACAGGCCGCACTGCTGGGTGATGATCCCGGTGATATGAAGGTGGTTATAGAAAGCCGGCGACGCTTGATCATCAATATGGACACCGCCCGCCAGTTGAACATCTCACCGCCGTTTGAGGTGTTGCTGGAAGCTCAGACTATAAACGCCGAACCTCAAGGCGGGACTATCCGTTGGACGCTGAGTGAAGTCGCGCAAACTGCGCTCGCCGAGAATCTTGGTGTACGCGCCTCAAAGCTGGGTGTGGAAGCCGGAGAGAATCAAGTCAGCGAAGCCAGGTCGCGGCTGCTACCTCAACTGTCTATTAACGCCGACCAACAGATACGCAGCGATAATAATCCCAGTGTTAATTCGGGAATGTTTGCGGAGGAACAGGGCACGGCATCGCTGCGCTTAAGTCAGCTTCTTTACGACGAATCCACCTGGGCAAATCTGGACATTGAAAAAACGCTGCAGACTGCACGGAATGCAAAGGATAAGCAGAAAGAGCTCGATACCGTGCAGGAGGCCACGGTCGCATTTTTAAATGTACTGAAGTCTCAAACACTGTGGGATATCCGCCGCGAGACCCTTGAACTGAGCCGCAGCAACCTGGAGTTGGCGCGGGACAGGGCAAAAGTCGGTTCCGCTACTAATGCGGATGTCTACCGCTGGGAAAGCGAACTCGCTAAGTCAAAGGCGGATGTGCTGGGTGCGCGGGCATCACTCAGGCAGTCGCGGGAATCCCTAAATCAGCTATTGAACCGATCCCTGAATGAACGATTCAGTCTGGAACCTGCTTCGCTTGAGGATCCGACGCTGATTATGAACGACCCGGAGCTGGTGGAGTTGATCGGGAATAACGCGAGTTTCCAGCATTTGAGTAACGTCTTGATCCGACTTGGACTTGATCGGTCCCCGGAAATTGCCACCCTTATGGCCCAGGTTGCTGCGCAGCAACGCACGGTAACCAGCGAGCAGCGGAGTTACTGGTCACCGACCGTCACCCCTGACCGGTGAATATTCCAATGCCTACCAGGACAGTCGCGAGGATCCTTTTTCGCAGCAAGGAGATGACGACTGGCGTCTTGGCGTAAACCTGTCGCGGCCACTGTTCGAAGGCGGTGCGCGCTCCAACCGTATCGGTCGGGAACGGCTCACTTTGGACCAATTTCGTTTTGAATTGCAGGATACCCGACGTTCCATTGAGCAGCGTATTCGCGCCCGATTGCATACGGCTCAGGCATCGAAGCTGTCGATTAATCTGAACCGTGCCGCTGCGGACGCCGCACGGAAAAATCTTGATTTGGTATCCGATGCCTACAGTCAGGGAACGGCGGGTGTTATTGATCTGGTTGATGCGCAAAATGCAGCGATCACCGCCGAGCTAACCGCTGCAAACGCGGCGCATCAGTTTCTAATCGATTTAATGAACGTGCAGCGTTCCATTGGTGCTTTCGATTTCTTTTTGGACGATGCCGGGCGCCAATCGATTGTTCAGTCCATAAAAAATGAAGTGGCTTCCGGAGACTAAGTACTTTCATGTTGACACAATTTCCAGATTTTGCGGCAAAGCGCTGGTTGATGCTGTTGCCGGTGGCATTATTTACTCTCACGGCCTGCGATAAACAAAGTACGCAGGAGGAGGCACCGGAAATCCTCCGCCCCGTTAAATATCAGATTGTCGAATCCCCAACGAACGGACGCACCCGAACCTATTCTGGCATCTTGAAGGCAGGACGGGTGGCAAAGCTCAGTTTTAAGGTCGGCGGTACGATCCGGGACATCACCGTCAGGGTCGGATTCACTGCATCGCGGAGCTGGCCTTTCTCTATTTTCAGGGTTGCTGATCGGGATTCCCCCTCGGGATTATCCCTATAATCAATGCCGATTTAGTGGTTCACAATGGTTCTTCACACCGGCTCGACCCTGCCCTGATTCAATGGGGCCGTTACCTCCAGTTGGATTTTTAGCTTACGTGTTTAATCGATGGAATGATCTACTCAGATCATTTTACCTGGATGACCTTGGGCATTTCGTGACGGACGATATCCCAGATAAACCCCGCCCCGAGCGATGGTGACACACAAAACACGCCTGGTGTTTTTGCCGGCCTGGGTGAGTGTTTTGTGCGTCCACATAGGCGTTTTTGTACCTTCCAGGCAATACCAGAAAGGCCATCAGTTTTGTGGAGGCGTTAACGCGGCTGATGTCCCCCAATAAAAAGCGTAGTGAGGTCAACTTCCTAGATAGAACAATTCGTCGTCTTGCTTGTTAAGTCAATCGCACTTTAACGGTGTAGAACTATAGGGTTAGACCGATATTCCGATAAGTAGGTGAGTTGTGAAAAAGATAACTAAATATTTAAATCAGGAAAAACATGAAAAACCATATTTTATTTGTATTATTGCTGATCGCTTCAACCCAGGTTTCCGCTGGGCTGTATCACAATGCTTATGGTCATCGAGATGGATCAACAAATGCCAGTAACATAAATGTCGAGTGCTCTTTTCATGGTTGGCCAAGCGACGGACTACTATGGGCCGAACAAAACCGAAACAATGAAGGTGAAACTCTGCTTGGGCCACATGTTGCTAACATGTTTTTTGACGTGAACGCTGGTATTCCGAAATCAACCTCGGGATGGTTTAATGTTCGTCAGGAGACTTTCGAGTTCACCAGGGAAATCCTTGACGTTGATTACAGTCAACGTTCTGCACAATTTCTAGCAAGAGAAACAGAAAGTGGAGATTACGGCAGTGGCTCAGGGCGAACCAAGTTCCGTTGGAGTAACTGGAACAGATGGCAGATTCACCTTTCGGATGTGTCCTATAACATTGCCAATGGTGCTTCAAGGAATGATCGTACCAAAAATGTATATCTGTATATGGAGCATATCTTTGGAGCGGAGAAATATCGTAAATGGATAAATACATCTGGTGATGGTGGAGCCGATAACTTGACTGATGAATTGTTTACCGATAATTCTGGTGTTCAGAAATTGGTGACCGGCGGTCGTATGTACGGGAAATGGTATGCAAAATTTAATCGTCCGAATGGATCCAACGATGTTATTACGTGGGGTGGAGGAGAGTACAATTGCACGTTAAATGACAGTGCAGTCCCTGATCGCTCCGCAGAAATTGGAGTTTTATCCAAATCAGCCGCATTTAACCCCGAACCTTTTGGGGGGACGACTCCTAGAATCAAAGCTTGGCTGAATGATGAAAGAGTCGAAGGGACTTTGGCCCAGTACCGGGATTCAAATGGAAAATATGTTGACTCCCTGGAGAAGGATGGGAAATATGGAGGTAGTGGCGTAGATACTGGTGGAGGTTCTTGCGGATCCTTTGCTGCATTCCTTATCGGTTTGACTAGCTTCCTGCGCCGCAAGTTGGGCGGTTTAGCTACCCCTAATAAAACATCGGGTATTCGCGCCTGATTAAATCTATACCGGCGTCATCAGTGTTCCCCTATTAATCACATCCTCGGAACCAATCGAGCCACCAGGGTACTCAGAAAGCTAGCCAGAGACTTTCCAGTGATGATGGCGTTTTGAACGGCCCGAATGGTGTACGAGCTGATACGCACGATTCTTGCCTGGAATAACAATGGATTCACAAAGCCACCTCTTTGTTTAGCGGCCTGTTGCCTTTTTTCGAGTGCTTTGCGATATTTTTTATCAGAAGGATGAATGAACTCCGGATGGTGTTGTTTTGAAAGCTCCTCAAAAACCCGCATTAAATTGTAACTCATAGCGGTCAGGCGCATTTGATTCTTGAGTGCATTCTTATTCGAAGACCAGGCTTTAGTTTCCTTTAAGTCACTTTTACTGTTATTGAACGCTTTCTCAATCGTCCAGCGTTTGTAGTACAGCAGAGCGATGATGCCTGGACTCATCGACACGGGTAAGGTGGAGACAAAACGGTGAAGCTTATTTGTTTCAGGATCCCTGTAATCCACCAAGGTAAATCTTACACCGTCGTTCTCATATAGACGGCAGCCTTCAACACCGGTATTGATTTCATCGTTCGCATCGAAGGGGATGGATTCAACCCAGGTGGCCACTGAATTCTCTTTGAGTAGCGAAATCATGTAATTCCCCTGTTGGATCTGAAGATCCCACCAGGGGTAATCAGTGACCGCCTTGTCGTAGACATAGAGACACTTTTTCGGTTGGGCCTTGTGCTTGTTCTGTTGCTCAAGTTGATGGCGTAGAGCCGGGATCTCCTGGTGTCGTGTGGTTCCATTGGTCACTAGGCAAAGCGGGCTGAGCAACCCATTCCTGAGGTTCATGGCATAAATAAAGCCAGCGGCATAGACGCGCCCATTGACACCGGCTTCAGTATGGCAGGCATGATCCATAAAATGCCCATCCGCAGCCACTACGGTGTATTCATCAAGTTCTGGGAACGATTTCAAATAGTCAATACCCTGCGCCGCCAGGGTTGCACAGTGAAGCCGATAGCTTTGCTGTTCGAGTGCCTCAAGCATACTCGAACGCCGGACTGATTTGAGTGACTTAAAATACGTGGATGAAGGCAGGTGTTCACCCTGAATATCTCCAGTTATCTGAAGGAAATGGAGACCACTGTCCACGGCGCTGATAACGCGCAATAATCCAAGCCGCACAAAGTCAATATCTTTCAATTCGGGGCATGAGCGTTCCCATAAAGGATGACGCTCTGCTAATAACGCACGCGCCATGGATTCATTGCAGTGCTGAGTCATCGAGTCACGTAGTGTTAGGTTTTCAGTCATGTTGGTATCCGTTTTAAGCGTCTATAAAACGGATATTTCTGAAAAAATGTTTTCTACGATGGCAAGCTTTTTCTGAAATTATTTGTATTTTATTGCTCTATTTAAAGCCGTCCCTCTTAGAGGCCTATTCTTCGTATTGGATACCTAATCTCGAAAAATATGAGAAATCCGTGTGACGCTCTTAGCGGGACGTTTTTGGAGATCTTTTTTGGACGTCTAGTCTTTTAAGGGAAACACCGATGACCGGCGTAAAACCTCTGCTGATAACTTGAGTGAAATAGAGGCTATATTTGATTTCAATTGATCCATATTGGTCGCGCCGATCAGGGTGGAGGTTACGAAGGGTCGGCTGTTTACAAATGCCAGTGCTATTTTGGCAGGGATCCAACTCAAATTGCTTTGCCAGTTCGATATATTTACTGACAGCGTGATCAGTCTGAGGAAGGATGCGGTGATCTGGGCGGGTTTCTATTGTGATACGTGCGCCTTCTGGCCTTGCGCCATTTAAGTATTTTCCACTTAACATGCCTCTGGCAAGCGGCGACCAGGCGAGCAAGCCGCAGCCTTCATGGATAGTAATCTTGCTCAGATCCGGTTCAAAATGGCGACATAGCAAGGAGTATTCATTTTGGATGGATGCCATGCGAGGGAGACTATGTTTCTCCGCCAGTTGCAGCCATTTCATCAAGCCCCAGGCGGTTTCGTTGGATAGTCCGATATGACGGATTTTGCCATCGGTTATCAATGTTTACAGGGTGTTAAGCACTTCAATAAAGCTGTCCTCTTCCGCCTGTACGTCAAAATCTGGCGCATAATCCCAGACTTTGCCAAAGTGATAGGAGCCCCGGTTGGACCAATGCAGTTGATACAAATCGATATAATCAGTTTGCAAACGTTCAAGGCTAGCGTCTACCGCCAGTTTAATATTCTTAGGGTCGATAACATTCTTGCCTTCCCTTATCCAATCTAACCCCGGCCTGGTGATTTTTGATGCAAGAATGACTTTGTCGCGATTCGAGCGAGAGGCAAACCAATTACCAATAATGGTTTCAGTGGTACCAAAGGTTTTTTTACTGGGAGGTATGGTGTACATTTCCGCCGTATCAAAGAAATTAATGCCCTGCGCCAGGGCATAGTCCATTTGTTCAAAGCCTTGCTGCTGGTTGTTTTGTAAACCCCAGCCAAACACAAGAAAGGAGGCGATGATGCTGATTTCACCGGATTGGGTTATCGCTTTTATCGCTTGATTCTTAGTTTTGCATTGAAGTTGAAGCCGGTCTTTCTGGCCATTGTCGTAGCCTTGTTTGTATTGGGAATACAGGGGCTGGGATTAGTGCCCAAAGTATTCATTCCATCCGCGACTGATCCCATTGTAAACGCAAAATTCGACATGCCTGTGGGTACGTCTATCGAAGCGACCGAGGCGATAGCCTACGATATCGAACATTTTCTACTGGAAAACTGGGTGGTGAGTAAAGACGAGCAGGCCGCGGGTAAGCAAGGCGTAGTGAACTGGATGACTTTTATCGGCGCTGGCGCACCCCGTTTTGTGCTGGGTTACAACCCTGGGTCACCCAGCAATCGACACGTTGCTTTAGTCGCCAATACGACTGATTACCGGATGATTCCAGAGTTATCCAAATCCGTCGAAGAGTACGCCCGAAAGAAATATCCGGATCTTCAGGTTCAACTTAAAAAACTGGAAAATGGCCCGCCTGTCGATTACCCGATTGCTATTCGTCTTGTCGGAAAGGATAAACAAATACTTTATCGTTTAGCGGCGGAGCTTAAAAAGCATCTTTACACAATACCGCAAGTCGCATTGGTGAATGATAACTGGGGGCCGCAGGTAAAGAAACTCCTGGTCAAAGTGAGTCAGGAACGGGCGCGGCGCGCGGGTGTTACCAGTGAAGATGTGGCGCTCTCGCTGGAAGCCAGTCTCTCCGGTATCGACCTGACTCAGTACCGCGAAGGGGATGATCTGATTCCGGTTACTTTGCGTTCCGTCGCTGCTGATCGTCAGGATCTCGGTAAGCTGGAAGGAATTACCGTCTACTCCTCCAGCTCCGGTTCACAAGTGCCGTTAAAGCAGGTGGCTGATGTTGAAATGACTTGGCAGCCTGGTTTGATTAAACGCCGTGATCGCCAGCGTGCCATGACCATCAACGTGCAGCTAAAACCAGGTACCACCGCTACAGAGGTCAATAGTATCTTACTGCCCTGGTTAGATGAGAAAAACCAAAAATGGCCGCGAGGTTACACCTATCAGCAAGGCGGTGAGGCCGAAGCATCGGGTGAGGCACAGGCCTCGATAATGGCGGGCTTGCCGCTTGCTGGACTTATTATTGTTCTGCTACTGGTAGGGCAATTCAACTCCATCCGCAAACCTTTTATTATTCTCTTAACCATTCCACTCGGGATGATAGGTGTCAGCGCAGGTTTGATTCTTGCCAAAACGACCTTTGGCTTTTTTACCGTTCTGGGTGTGATTTCGCTGGCGGGCATTATTATTAATAACGCCATTGTTTTATTAGACCGTATCAAGATCGAAATCGAAGAAAACGGCCGCACCTCCCAGGAGGCTATTTATCAAGCCTGCCAGCAGCGGCTGCGCCCCATCCTGCTGACGACCGCAACCACCGTGGGCGGTATGTTGCCGCTGTGGCTGTCTCACGATGCGATGTTCGAGACCATGTCTGTAACCATTATTTTCGGTCTGCTATTCGCAACAATTCTGACCCTGGTATTCGTACCTGTTATGTATTCGCTGTTATTTCGTGTGTCATTCAAGGGTTGGTCATATCAAGCAGTGGAATAGTTTTTAAAAAGACCATAGGAGGCTGTCCGAGAATAGAATCCGTAGTGAGGGGAAGCTGATTCGAGTCAGGTTTTTTATGATTCGAGGCGAATATTGGTTGTATTAATCGTTGCAAAAGAACGTGCAGTATAAGACTTATTTATTAACTCTAAGCCATTAATTTTCACCACGAAGCTCACGAAGAGCACGAAGAATTATCAGGATAAAAGGTGTAAACCTTCGTGCTCTTCGTGAGCTTCGTGGTGAGTTTTGTTTGTAAATGGATCCGCTAAACATGCATATACTTATGCAACGATTAATATTTAACGAGAATCACATAAGAGGAGTTAAACAATGAAGCGTTATCACCCGATTTTAGTAATTTTTCACTGGCTTTTAGCCTTCATGGTTATCACGGGTTTGATCATGGGCGAGAATGTCCTGAGCGCCACAGACAACTCAGACCCACAGAAATTGTTTTACCTGAAAATGCACATGTCCGCCGGGATCATAATTCTAGTTTTAATGGTTGTTTGCCTTATTGTCCGTTTTATGACAGCAAAGCCGCCTCACGCTGATATCGGTAACACCTTTTTTAATAAGCTGGGTGTAGCAACGCATTACCTTTTCTATTTGGTGGTAATTCTGATGGCGGCTAGTGGATTGGCTATCGCAAATATCGCGGGTTTACCGGAGATTGTATTTGGTGGCTCTGGTGCGCCATTACCGGTGACGTTTGATGATATTCCTCCGCGTATCGCACATGGCATTTTAAGTGTTGTATTGATGTTTCTGATTGCCGGTCACGTACTGGCATTTCTTTACCACCAGTTCGTGCGTAAGGATGGTTTATTTTCACGCATGTGGTTTGGCAGTCGTACTTAAGGACAGGAGAGTTACATTATGTCAGTAAAAAAGATTCTGGATTTTGTGCAGGAAATTGGCACTATCATGTATGTGGGAGGCATCCTCTCGCATATACCCATAGCGTTTTAGATTTAGGTGCTTGAGAGATTGCGTTAATATGTGAATGTAATATTATGATCAAATGAAAGGATTTGTACTCACAAATGATGAATTGGCGGAATTAAAAGAGGCGCATCGAAAAGCGAAGCG